>PITA01014156.1:29265-54613 GCA_004023965.1 Spilogale gracilis | reverse complement strand
ATTTGACAGAGAGAAACACAGCTAGAGAGGGAACACAAGCAGGGGGAGTGAGAGAGGGAGAAGCAGGCTTCCCGCTGAGCAGGGAGCCTGATGTGGGACTCAATCCCGGGTCTCCAGGATCATGACCTGAGCCGAAGGCAGTCGCTTAACCAACTGAACCACCCAGGCGCCCCGCTAGTGAATGTTTTACTTGCTATAGAGCAGCAGTTCTCAAAGTGTGGCTGAAGAACAGCTAGAGGACCTTAAGACTCTCATTGTTAAAGAATTTCTCCCTTTCCAACTACATACATACATTTCTTTCATTACACATATTTATCTCTTTAATTTTTAACTTTTTTTTTTAGGGAGGGTGCAGGACAGAGGAAGAGGGAGAGAGAAAATCTTAAACAGGCTCCATGTGCAGTGCTTAACTCAGCCCAGAGCCTGACCAAGAAGAGTGGGTGGGGAGAGGGAGGAGTGGCCTCAATCTCACAATCCTGAGATCACGACCTGAGCCAAAATCAAGAGTCAGATGCTTAACCCACTGTGCCACCCAGGCACCCCATCTTTACATATAATTTATATTTTTTAAATAGACAAGTGACTATACAGCTTAATGTATTTGCTTAAAGTAGAAACATACAAATGGAAAAAAAAAAAAACATACAAATGTGCGAGTGCCAAGAGGTGGTAGCGAAAAAGGTTTACAAGAAACTCTTCCTTAAGAGGTTTCACCATCCTCTAGAGTCTAAGAAACAAGTGTTTGTTAGTGAGACATTAAGCCTATATTTTAGTTAACTGTTAAAAGGAAGTGAACCCACCTCCTCCAAACTCCCATAACATCCTTATGCATACATTTATTACACTGTATTTTTTTTTTAGATTTTTTTTTTTAAGATTTAATTTATTTGACAGAGAGAAACACAGCCACAGGGGGAGCACAAGCAGGGGGAGTGAGAGGGGGAGAAGCAGGCTTCCCGCCGGGCTGATGTGATCATGACCTGAGCCGAAGGCAGTCACTTAACCAACTGAGCCATCCAGGCGCCCCTTTTTTTAAAGATTTTTTAAAAACATTTTATTTAGGGTGCCTGGGTGGCTCAGTGAGTTAAAGCCTCTGCCTTCAGCTCAGGTCATGATCTCAGGGTCCTGGGATTGAGGCCCGTGTGGGGCTCTCTGCTCAGCAGGGAGCCTGTTTGCTCTCTTTTGCCTGCCTCTCTGCCTACTTGTGATCTTTCTCTCTGTCAAATAAATACATAAAATCTTTAAAAAAAAAAAGAACATTTTATTTATTTATTTGACAGAGACACAGCGGGAGAGGGAACACAAGCAGGGGGAGAGAGAGGGAGAAGCAGGCTTCCGGCTGAGCCGGGAGCCCGATGAGGGGCTCGATCCTGGGACTCCAGGATCATGACTTGAGCTGAAGGGAGATGCATAACGACTGAGCCACCCAGGTGCCCCTAAAAAGATTTTATTTATTTATTTTGACAGAGAGAAACACAGAGAGGGAACACAAGCAGGGGGAGTGAGAGAGGGAGAAGCAAGCCCCCTGCTGAGCACGGAGCGCGATGCAGGGCCCATCCCAGGGATCATGAGGACCTGAACAGAAGGCAGACACCCAATGATTGAGCCACCCAGGTGCCCCTACACTGTATTTTAAACCACTGATTGTCTAGCTTTCCTCCTGAGAATAGCAATCATGACTTATTCACAGTTTTATCCATGGCACATAATTTGACATCTGGCATATACTAAGCTCTCAATAAATAATTGCTAAAGAGAAAAGAAAATGGATAGGAACTTTATTCTCAAGAAAAAGGTGAAGTGTTTCACAGAAATGTGACCACCCGTCCTCCTGGGTCATCAGATAACCTGCTAGCTCCATATAGGAGAAGGTCATTGATTTCTGGGGAATCAGTAGGAATTCAGCTTAACCATTTTCAGTATAATTGGAAATTTCCCCAAGAATAATTAAACACAACCACAACAACAACCTGATTGGGTTTGAGACCTTCTGTGCCTATTAAGTGAGATGTCTTACAACTGCTGACACTACCCAAAGCCAAAGACTACAAGGAATACCTTTTTTTTTATTATTATTATTTGAGAGAGAGAGAGAAAGAAGCAGATCCCCCACTGAAGGACTCAATCCCAGCCAAAGGCCAAAGCTTAACCCACTGAGCCACCCAGGTGCCCCAGGAATACCCTTTTTAAGAAACTCTTTAATTTTGAGAAAAGATAAAATACTGTGACTATTCTTAATGTCTTATTGGGGCTGTGCAGCACCCCATGTACATTTAACTACTTGACAAACTTGTTTGTTTACAGATCATTAATAACTCAACGAGAGGCCATATGTAGGAAAGCAAAACTACTGAGCAATTCTTGGCTAGACTGTTGACCACTCAGTGATTACTCAAAATAGCCTATACGCCATTTATATAATTCAGGAAATGATTTACATTTTAAAAACCCCATTTTTACCACAATTTTTAGAAAAACCTGTTGTTTAGAGCATGGTGTGATATACTTAGGACTGACCACTTTCTGGTCCTAAAAAAATGAATCATATGTGAATTTACATTAAAATTATTTTAGTTATATTTTTGTTTGAATTACTTATCAGCACTGCTCAGTAGAAATATAATACATCCTTATATAATTTTAAATTTTCTAGTAGCCACATTCAGAAAAGGAAAAACGAAACAGGTAAAATTAATTGATAATATACTTTGTTTAACCTGATATATCCAAAATACTATCATGTCAATACGTAATCAGGGTTAAAATTTGAGATATATTACATTTTTTTTTCTTGCGCTGTCCTCAAAATCTCGTGTGTGTTTTACACTTAGAACACATCTAACTGGGGCGCCTGGGTGGCTTGGTCGTTAAGTGTCTGCTTTCGGCTCAGGTCATGGTCCCGGAGCCCCAGGATTGAGCCCCACATTGGGAATCCCTGCTCAGCAGGAGTCCTGCTTCTCCCTCTTACTCCCCCTGCTTGTGTTCCCTCTCTGGCTGTGTTTCTCTCTGTCAAATTAAAAACAAAAACAAAAACAGGGCGCCTGGGTGACTCAGTGGGTTGGGGCCTCTGCCTTAGGCTTAGGTCCTGATCTCAGGGTCCTGGGATCAAGGCCGGCATCTCTCTGCTTGGCAAGGAGCCTGTTTCCTCCTCTCTCTCTCTGCCTACTTGTGATCTCTCTGTCAAATAAATAAATAAAATCTTAAAAACAAAAAAACAAACAAAAAAGAACACATCTAAGTAACACATCACATTTGGGCTAGTCACATTTGAAATCCCCCAAAACTAGTTTAGATAATTTAGACAGAATTTCTAACTCACATCTAGGAAAATTGTTTTTGTTTCTAGGAAAACTGATTTCAAATTTTTCTTAGAAGTGATTATGGTGGGGCGCCTGGGTGGCTCAGTTGGTTAAGTGACTGCCTTCGGCTCGGGTCATGATCCCGGAGACCCAGGATCAAGCCCCACGTCGGGTTCCCTGCTCGGCAGGAAGCCTGCTTCTCCCTCTCTCACTCCCCCTGCTTGTGTTCCCTCTCTGGCTCTGTTTCTCTCTGTCAAGTAAATAAATAAAATCTTAAAAAAAAAAAAAAAAAGAAGTGATTATGGTTAACTGCTTTGCAGTAACATTTCAATTAACTTCCCTGAAGGTTAAGGAGTGAGTTCAAGCACATGGAGTCTAAAACTCAGTGAAGAGCAGCTTTCATCTGCTTAAAAATACCTCTGGAGAGGAAGCCAAAATGAGGTATATCTCTCTTTCCCTTTCCACTCTATAAGAAGGGTGCAGATTTCACATGCTCGCCTCCTCTTCATTAATTTCTTCTTAACCCATCTAGGAGATCTTAGTTGTCTGAATCGGGAAGTGGCTAAAGCAAATCTGATGTTTCTTTTCTGAGATGAATATACTGTCTCTAGGGATAAGTCAGGAACCTGACCTCAGGCATTCAAGTATTCAGAGTTTTCTGCAGAGCATTAACCCACTGCACACACAGGGTTGGGGAAAGAAGTTTTCCCAGAGAGAGGACTGACACATAAGGCTTCTGACCGTCTGGAGCTTATTTTAAAGAGGTGGATTCTTAGATTAGGGCAGGGCCATGTGACTGACTTTTCTAATCTTGCTCTGCTGGATCTGCAAACCTGATTTGATTCTGTGATTTACAATCCAAAAACAACCAACAGAATACTTTTAGGGATGCAATGGAATAGGCAGCCTAGTCAGTAGCTTTATCCATTTTCCCCAAAGCCTCTCTACCCTGTCTGGAGGACCACTAATACTGGGTCACAATGCTGGACCTTACATGGATCTGGGAGGAGGGCAGCAGGCCTGTAAGGAGAGGAAAAAAGTTCTACCTTCACTTAACGGAAGTAGGGGAAAACAAGAAAAAAAAAAGGCACTACATAGCAGAGGTAGCAAGACTTATAAGAGGAAGATGAAATGAGTGGTTGAGAAATGTGCACCAAAAAAAAAAAAAAAAAGTCACTACTCTTGTTGTCAGTTACATGACAAGCCAGCAAGTCAGTCTGTTCAGTCTCCTGTGACAGAGAATGGTGTTGAGTAGGGTCTTTACACACTCCAGTGAAGATGCTTTGGAAGTAACAAGAGAGAAGAGGGACTGGAATAATGAATGAGCAGCAAGGATAGCTCTAATCTATCTCCTGCATAATTCACAAAATAATTTTCTTCTGGCAACACAAAGCTCCTATTGCAATACCATATTCAAAATAAATGAGCCTATATAGCTCTGATGGTGTCAATATTAAGTCTTAAGCCCCTACCTGATCCCAAGAAACAAGTGCTCAAGTGAATAGATATTAAATTTCAAACAATTTTATCACAAACTTAATATGGAAAGTTTTTTAAAAACACATGGAAGAGTTTCTTATCCCTGTTTTGATGGGGTACAGGGTTATGGGGGAGGGGAGAAAGACAGAAAAAAGCTGTAGAATGGTGTACAACACGCATATATAGTATGATGAAATTTAACCAGAAACAAAGGAATTTTAATTTTACCTCTCTCAGCCAAGTCCAACATCTATTTCAGGTTGTAGATCTAGATTCCGATCACTCCTCTGGGCATCTGTGCAGATGAGGATGGACCCTCCTCAAACATTCAATAAATACTTAGTGACCACATGCTATTCCTGAGGTATTTTGCACTGTGCAGGCCACCAGAATACAACCACTCAGCAAAGGCCCACAAGAGAAAGCCTCCATTCTTTGGTAGGTAATAATCTCCTACCTGCAGTTCTTCAGGAAATAGCTAGACACACTTTATTTACTATGGCCAAGCAGCTTTTCAAGTCATCCCTATCAGATGTAGTTCTCCAGGGAATGTGGGAACTTTAAAAAAAAAAAAAAAAAAGTAAATGCTGTGTGGTTGATGAAAAGGATAAGAAAGTAAGACCAAACTGTAAATGCCATGTTTATTCTTTGAGGGATTTTTTTAAAAAGTTTATTTACTTTTTAGTAATCTCAACACCCAGCTTGAGGTTTGAACTCACCACCCTGATATTAAGAGTCACGTGCTCTTCTGACTGAGCCAACCAAGCACCCCTATTCTTTAGGAGATTTTTAAAAAAGATTTTTATTTATTTGTCAGACATAGGAAGAGAGAAAGAACACAAGCAGAGGAAGAAGCAGGCTCCCCACCGAGCAAGGAGGCTGGCATGGGACTCAATCCTGTGACCCTGAGATCATGATCTGAGCCAAAGCCACGTAACCAACTGAGCTACCCAGATGTCCCTCTTTGGGAGATCCTTAAAACAACACACATAGCAATAATTTATCAAGAGGCATAGTGTAAGACTCATTAAAATATGCAGAACAACTTGAAAAAAAATAGTCTTCAAGTCAAATACATTATATTAAATAACCAAGAATAAGATGAGCATGGGTTTGTTTTCCAAATCCCAGAATACTAGGAATAGGGGGTTAAACCTTAATCCTTGAAAGAGGGTTTAAGGAACAGAAAAAGAAGGCCACATCATACAGTGGAAAGAGCTCAAGGCTTGAGAAAATGATCTGGATCTTAGTTATAGTTCCTTCCCCAGTGAGTATGAAACTTCGGAAAAGCTGCAGGGTATTTCTAAGCCTTAGTTTACTGTCTATAAAAAAAGGTTGGAGCTCTAGCTCTTATAGTCTATGATTACTACATGAATCACTTCTAGAAACCGATTTGAGAAATGAGAAAATGAAGGAAAGACAATTAACTGTACCAGTATTTCTAATATGTCTTTTACTATACTCTAGGAATGGCTTCTACTACTTTTATGGAAGGCCAGTGTAGTAAGAGAGGAACTGATAATCCTGCAGTCAATTCTATTGCTAAATTACTGGTTTTTTAAAAAGAAACAAAATAGCAACACTGCCTCTAGGGTTAAACTTACCTAAGATCAGACATGAGATGAACAAGATGCCTGACCTTACTAGCCAAGGAATATCATACTAGAATGCTTTTAGCTCAGTATCCCCAGCTACTCTTACTCCCCGGACACTAGAGCACCATAGAAACATTCGGATAGAATTCCCACAGGTAAAGGATCCTTTCCAGTGGTTCTGCCAGGTGATATATGTCTTCAGAGTCATCTGAGGGAACTCTTTTGAAATCTGAAGATACATGCAAGTTTATATGAAATGGGTATTTATAATATAGCAACAAGCTATTTTCTCTTACCATTGACATGAATGTATGTATATATGAAAAGCAGAGAATCTTTTCCTAGGACAATTAAATTTTTTCTGTCCTGAATTGTGTATTTTCCTTTTTAGGCATTTCATTGTCTTTCTCTTTTTTCAGCCCTCATATACAGTTGCCAAGGTGGAGAGTACCTGGATCTAGGTTATTCCCTAACTGGGAAAAGTGGTTTGTGCCTCTACCCCAGGAATATTTAAAAGAATGACTATACTTTAAAAACTGCAACAGTAAGTTTCCCAAGGACACAGAAAAGGCATTTAGATCTTTCAGTTTCATTTGCTTCAGTTAAAAACATCTTTATTTTTGTACCTGAATGTCTGACAAAGTGCTTTGATAACAATACACAAACACTATGATTAAATGGATGAATGACAACAAGCTACATATAAAAAATATTAAAGATTAGTCAGTAGGCATTTTTGAAAATTAATCCAAAACACATATTAATTTTTTAGAGTAACAGATTTGCAATACATTTCCATCCTTGAAAGGGCATTTCTGCTCTATATAAGGGCAAAATGAACAATAGATGTCAAAATGCCATCCTCACTACCTGAGACCTATGCAGAAAGAAGTCTCCTTTCCTGAGGTCTGAGTAAATTTGATCAAAATCACCGACAGCTGTTAAAGTCACGACATCAAGTCCTCTAGGAACATTGTATTTTAGCAGATACTAACTACTCACTCAAAGAAAAGTGAAATCACTTTTACCAAGAACACATGGTTAGGACAAGAATGTGATTCTGCTCAATTCAGTTAGAAGCTGGCTCAATTCAGGTGTCCTCTTTTAAGCCCTACAGCTCTCATCCTTTCAAAATGACCACTCCTCCTTACATCTCAGGCCTCCAAGGCCTGTTCTGCAACTAAGCTGACACCTTTCCATACTTTGGAAGCCTCGGGCTCCATCCACCACACCTTATCCCTACCAGATTTCTACTCTCTTGCGGACTCTGACAGCATTTTGGGGGTAAGGGGAAAACATATATATATATATTTTTTTTTTTTTCTTTTTCTTTTTTTCTCTCACACGCACACGCGTCCATGAACTGACAAACCATGGTTTGGGGCCTAACCCTGTTCTCAACCCTCAAGAGTTCTCACCAATCATAGATTCCCAAGAACCCCCTCCTTGCTCTTGGAACGGCGGGCCCCTGCATTGACCCTTCAGCTTCCACAGCCCCAAGCAGTGCTGGTTCCCATGGCCCTTTCCCGTTTCTCGCTTCGGCTGTTCAGCCGGAGCTCACACACAACCTGTTTCCCGTCAGTAGAATCCCTGGAGGCTGCGAGCAGGCCTAGAAGACCCCCCAGGCGACCTCCGGGACGTGAGATTGAAGGGCCCAGCGTCCCTCCACCGACTCTGGCTCTTTTACTGTCCACGCCCCAAACTCGGTCTTTACCTAAGCTCCGCGACCACCTCGGCCACCCTCCGAGCATCCCGCGCGGCGGCCCGGGCTTTCCCAACCCCCTGCTTCCGGGCTTTCCCCGCACTTCTGCTTCCGGTGCTCGGCTTCTCCCCCGAGCCGGGTCCACCGGCCCGCGCCGCGTCCCGGACCCTCCGCGCCGCTCGCTTGCGGATTCTCACCGCTCGAAGAGCAGCCGCACGGAGAATATGCCCGCCGCCACTGGGAACACTGAGAGGATATGCCGCGCCCGCGGGTAGCCGTAGCCGTCGCCCGGTCCCTCAAGGTCGGTCCAGCTCACGTTCTGAGGCAGCCAGAAGCGTTCGCTCCACAGCCAGCCCCACAGCAGGCCCAGGGCTCCCGCCGCCGCTGTCGCCATCTTACGCCCGCCCCGCGGCCACCGCCGCCACAGCCTCAGCAGCAGCCACAGCCAACGGAACCCGCGAGGAGGCGGCCCCGGGGCGGGGCCCGACCGACAGCCACCCGGTCCGGCCCCTTCTCGTCCCCAGCAAGTCTCAGCCCGCCTTCTCGGTGGGGCCGAGCCTCTTCACCGCCCATCTCGGCTCCACACCCACCCACCTCCCTGATTGCGGCCCCCGGGGCCGCCTCTCCTTAGGACCACGCCCCTTCCTGGCCACGCCCCACTACCCGCCCCGCCTCCATCCCGTCCCGCGGGCCTTCAGCTTTGGCCCCGCCCATTTTTGTCGAGGGTTTGGGCTACTCTTCTTCGCTGTCAGCAAGTCACGGCCACACCCCTATTTTAGGCCTAGTTCCCTCAAGGGGACGCTCCTCTTTCTCAGCCCAGACGTTCCAAAGGTGTTCCCGCTTCCAGGCAGGCCTTACCTACATTTCTGCTCCTAACCTCTCTCACTGGGGCCTACCTAATCTCAGATGGCTCCGTCTAAACGTTCCCCACCTCTAGCGTTTTGTGCTTCCAACTTCTTCCTTCCTTCGTGGCTTTCCATAATCTCAAGTCCCTTTCGCTGTTTTATCTCTTAAAATGGACTTTTGAGAGTCCTTTTATTTTTCTCATGGGTAAAAGGAAATAGAAGATATCCAAAGGATATTATCCAAAGAAGAATACAAAGAAAAAAAAAGTGACGGCCAGTATTTAAGGAGGCTGACCGTGCCAGGTACTGCACTGAACATTTTACACCAGTTATTTAACGCCATCATCCTATGAAGTAGGTATTTACTATTTTATCAATGGGTAAACGGAGGTCCAGAGAGGTTAAGCATTTTGCCCAAGGTTATATAGAATTGAGTAGACCTGGGCTTCCAAGCTAGAAAGTCTTTAGACTCTGGAACCCTAAGCCCTTATCTTATAAACCTTCTTAATTTTAGGTTTCCACATTAAATATTTAACTCTTTGGTGGATCTACATAAACAAGAAGGGGAGCCACAAACAAGAAAACTTCAAAAAGCTAAAATTCAAAATCATCCCTTGACTGCTGGAGATCCCCCAACCCTGAGTGTGAACTGTTTAAACCTTAAACCTAGTTGCTAGGTTAATTACCACAGGCTAACTAGAATGATCTGAAAAGTAGATTAAGAGAGCTGAATCTCTACCTCTTGTTCAAGGACAGATAAAGTAACTTTATAGCTAGTAAGGCATGCTTCCACCAGAAGTTAGAGTTTCAAAGCGGGGGAGGGGGGTACCATTGTAAAGTAGACTAGGTTTGCTTTAATTCAGTGGTTCTCAAACTTAGGATACCACAGCTTGGCTATTAGCTTGTCCCATCTCTCACATGGAGAGTTTGCTAAAAGTTTTCTGAGCCCCATCCAAAGAAATTCTGATTCAGGAGGTGAATCAGGGTGGGGCCTATGAATTTATATTTCTCATTTCTAATAAACTTAAAGGCAGTGCCACTGCAGCTGGTCTGAGAACCACTGCCTGGGGCCATTTTTGTCTTAACCCAGCAATAGCTTAATGGTAACTACTCTATATTTAAGGTACATTTTTTAAAAAGTAAACTTGGGGCGCCGGGGTGGCTCAGTCAGCTAAGTGTCTGCTTTTGGCTCAGGTTATGATCCCAGAGTCCTGGGATGGAGCCCCATATCAAGCTCCCTGCTCAGCAGGGGGCCTGCTTCTTGATCTTCCTCTACCTGCTGCTCCCCCTGCTTGTGTGCACTCTCTGTCAAATAAATAAATCAGAAGAAAATAAAACTTTTTTTTTTAAGATGTTATTTATCTGACAGAGAGAAACATAGCCAGAGAGGGAAACACAAGCAGGGGGAGTGAGAGAGGGAGAAGCAGGCCTCCTGCCGAGCAGGGAGCCCGATGTGGGACTCGAACCCGGGTCTCTGGGATCATGACCCGAGCTGAAGGCAGTCGCTCAACCAACTGAGCCACCCAGGTGCCCCAAGAAAACTCTTCTTGATCCCATGAGAATTCAAATCAGAGTCCCAAGGAACAAAGAACATACTAACTTGGCATGCAGGAACAACACAGTGATCTTGGTCTCAAGGTCTATCCCCCCAAAACAACATTTGTACCACTTCTCAACATCTTGGCTGTTAGAAAATATATAGTTGATTACATATTTTGTATATAATGAGAAATATGTAACGAGAGCAAACTTTGCGCCGCTTTCACCTTGTCCAGTAGTGATCCAACCCGCAAGCTGGTGGAAAGAACTAAGTTGGCCCTGTAGTAATCATGAAGAGTCTCCTTAACCATCTCAGGTCCCAAGCTGGCCCCTTTTCTCACTTCGCCAACAGAAAAACACATCATCTTTTTGCCACCACTAACATACCAACCCCAAACAAGTGGCCTTCAGAGAGTTGAAACACTTTGGCTACAGGTTCTTTTGTTTTCTGAAAATGTCTAGTATTATCTGGTCACTTAAAAAAAATTTTTTTTTTATTTCTTTATTTGACAGAGAGAGAGCACAAGAAGGGGGAGCAGCAGGCAGAGAAACAGGGAGAAGCAGGTTTCCTGCTGAGCAGGGGGCCCGACGTAGGGCTTAATACCAGGACTCTGGGATCATAACTTGAGCCGAAGGTGGACACTTAACAGACTGAGCCACCCAGGCACCCCTCTGGTCATTCTCTTGGTAAGAACAGCCTTTCATTATATTGATACAGAGTTAGTCCTTGTTTCTACTCTCTGTACCTATGTCTATCTTAGGCCTTGAAAAGCAAAGCAAACGATTATTCTAAGGTTAATCATAGTCCCTGCATATCTGATTTATGGTGACATATTCAATTAATATCTGTAAGTGTTGGACATAGACACTCAGACTTTTTTTGTATAAAATCAGTAGATTCGGTGAGTTGGGTTGGAGTAGCAGGGAGTCACACATTAAAGGCAGCTAAAATCAGGGTTGGATATTTTATGGATGTCATCCTGGATTAACTGTTGAGTGAACTGGGCTTTCCAAATGACTTCAGCCTGTGATGGGGCCAAGAGCAGAAAGTAGTACACTGCCATCCATATGGAAGACCAGGCAAGACCCTGGAACATAAAGTGAGTGACCCTGGAAAATGTAACAGATGACTCAAAATGCATGCCTATCTCTAAGGTAATTCGCAGTCCCACACTTCCATTAAAAAAAAAAAGTGTTGGGGTGTCTGGGTGGCTCAGTCAGTTAAGCGTTTGCCTTCAGCTCAGGTCATGATCCACAGGGTCCTGAGATCAAGTCCCACCCACATCAGGCTGGTTGCTCAGGGAGGAGTCTGCACTCTGCTTGTACTCTGTCAAATAAATAAATAATACTAAAAAAAAAGTGCTTTAACTATTGGGACAGTTGTCTCTACTGGCAAGGAAATCAAACAATCAACTATGCCTCTGCCCAGAGTGGAAAACAAGTCCATCTTAAAGTAGGGGCATTTGGAAATTCCCTTTACCATGTTAGACATAATTGCAAGGTGAATTATTAAATGAGTACAATTAACAATGAAAAACCACTATCGGATTTTGAATGGCTAAAACAAACTACTCATTTTGAATGTACAACTGATTTCTTGACAAGTTACCCTCAATTTTTAAGAAAAATTTGTCCTCCTTGGGCGCCTGGGTGGCTCAGTGGGTTAAGCCTCTGCCTTCAGCTCAGGTCATGATCTCAGGGTCCTGGGATCCTGCATCATCAGGCTCTCTGCTTAGCAGGGAGCCTGCTTCCTCCTCTCTTTGCCTGCCTCTCTGCCTACTTGCGATCTCTCTCTCTCTCTGTCAAATAAATAAATAAAATATTAAAAAAAAAATTTGTATCCTCTGGGCAGATGAGTACCCATGATCAACCCAACGCCACCACCTAGTGGTGAGATATACTCATAACACTTCTCTTTATTTATGCTCCGGACCCATTTGCCTTTTCTTCCCAAACTGCTCAGGTAAAAGGAGGTGCTGGGAAATTGTCACAATGTAAAATAATAATGGAAAGGAACAATGAAAAGTTCAAATGTAAATTAAAAGCTTTATTGAATATAAATGTTTCAGACTAAGCAAGACTGTAAGAAAGCAGAATATTTTACATCTCTAAAAATATTAGAGCTAAATCTCTAAAAATGCAGTACAAAGAAAAGCCTATAGCTTAAAATACCTCTCTCCCCCACCTACAATTTGGAGTATCAATTATATACAACAAATGTACTCAAGTTTATAATATTCTAAAACTACTAGAAAACTATCTTCCCAAAAAAGGCCTATAATTGGTTTAATTGCACCCTGGAAATACTGTCTGCCATAAAAATCAATACATTTCAGAGATGATAAGTATTAAAAAAAATAGTGTCCCAGAAAGGGGATATCAAAAGTGAAATCTCAGGTTTGGGGGTCTGGGCTCAAGTGGTTTAAGGCAGTTTTTTTTCTGTTATTCCTCCTTTAAACTCTTCACTTTGCTTTAACATGCAACATGGCAAACAATACAAAAGGCCTTATAAAAATATTGCAGCTTTCAGTAAATTATGAGCTGCACAGATACCACCAAAGAAGGAAGCAATCACTTGGGGTGTAGTCAAACTTCACTGGCAAATACCAGAGTTTATATGAGAGATAATGGATCTCTCCAAGCACCAAATGTGCTCAAAAAGTGCCCCCAGAGAATGGTGGTGTTATATTTCAATCATCCAGTTCAGGAAATGGTTTAGAGAAAGGGATGCATAGCAATAAATTTCCCCATATATATCAAAGTAAGAAAATTAACCTAAAAATGTTTTAAAGATTAAATATTTGATCTCTTAACAGATGAGTACTAAATAATTAAACTGGTATTCATTTAAAAATATACAAACTGTGCCCTTTATACTAAAGTGCATTCAGTCATAATGTTTAGGTCCCTAAACCCCTTCTGTATGTTCCCTAATTCCATAGTTGAATTTTTAGCATAACAATGTGCTAGTAATCATCTATTTTTGTATTGCCTTTTGGGAATATAGTGGAGTCTGGACTTAATCAGTTGGCATATTCCCCCCTCACCATAAGACCTTAAAGCACTTGTGTATAATTATCATTGCTAAAAGAGGACTTAAGTAATATTATCTCTAGCACTTAGAATTGGTTCACTCAAGCTGTAGTATGGGATTTTTGTTTTTTCCAAAGCAAGAACTCTTCCAAAATTACTTGCATATAAATTACAGTTCATGCTAAGATACCTATGCATCACTGTGAGAAAGGGCAGTGGCTATCTAACATGAACACAAATTTAAGGCCCAGTACCATTTGCGGCTTGTTATTCCTCATCCTCATCCTCATCATAGTACCGATTTCTCTTTATCTGTTCCTCCACAGACAGCTCTTGGACTACTTCCCCCTCCCAGAGTCCCACATCCTGGGATTTCTGATTTTGGGTAGTGAATTCTTTCGGGGAGGTATTGTCTGCAAAGCCAGACCAATTTGTAGGCTTGGATTCTAGCGGAGACTGCTGCTTGAAGTTTCTATCCTCTTCATCTAAGTTTGCACCATTTTCTGTAAAATTCTCACTCCCTATCTCAAAACCATGATCTTCCTTACTTCTTCCCCCCATCTCCCCTCCTCCAGATTCCTGGTTTTTCCAGGTTGTTTTTTCCATGCTACCATTCTTTTCAGAGGTATTGGCATTTTCCACTTGTTTCTTTTCTGTTGTTGTTTCTCCTGTCAACTCCTCACTCTGCTCTGACATGCTCCAGCCTTTTCTTATAGGTGGGGACAAGATTTTTGGGCTCTTGACTGAAGAGGTTCGAAATGAAGCTGCTACAGTAAATGGGCGGCTTCTTTCTTTCAGTGAAGAAGATCGTCTTAGCTTCTTCAGATCTAGATCTACGTCCTCGGGAGCTTCAGGTTTGCTGGTTTCATCCTCAGGAGGCCATTTGGGCTTGGATACTTTGAACCCTTCCTCCAAGACACTCCCTGAACTACCAAGTTCAGTGGGGGGTGGCCAGGCAATCTTTAGCTTCTTGGTTTCAGCTGGCTTGTCTTCTTTCTCTGGCTGAGAGGAGGCCTTGGCTTCCATGCTTGCTGTGAGAACGCCCACCTTAGCAATGGGGGCATCTTCTACCCCTGGGCTCTGAGGGGTGTCCCCTGCATTTGGAAGCTGGGCTGGTCTCTCCAAAGTCCCTTCATTTTCATTTTTGCTTGCCCACAGATCCTTGTGTGGTCTGTGCCCAAAGCCTTCATCATAGTTGCCTTTAGCTTTAAAGAGTTGATTAAAGTGAGGCTTGCAGTAGATTCTCCCATGTAAAGATGCGTAAGTTCCTAGACTGTTGTTAAAAGAAAAAAAGCATAAAGTTAATAGATCTGTATACTCTATTTATACTAGCAGGCTGAAATTTGGCAACTGCAGTATTTTCAGAAGATGCTAAGTAAGAAAAATATCTTTAAAAGGACATTGACCACCTAGAATTTTTTACCCCCTCCCTTTCAAGCACAGGTGTTTTATTACCCTTATAACATGCTCATTTCTAGGCCTGAACCTTCACAAGGCATTCTTTCATGCGGTACATCTTCCTATTTTCCAAAGGTTTCACTCCCCTCTGTCAAAACCATCAAAAAACATTATTTCTTCCAAGAAGTCTTCCCTAGGTAAGCCCACCTATCTCGGACCACTCATAGATTTCCTATTTACAATCTATAACTACTTATAATTATATTCCTTTGTACAAAGTTGAATCATTTTCCTTGTTCCACATCTGTGTTATAACTTAAAAGGACATCTCTAGGGGCGCCTGGGTGGCTCAGTTGCGCCATTTTCTGTAAAATTCTCACTCCCTATCTCAAAACCATGCTCTTCCTTACTTCTTCCCCAAAAGCGACTGCCTTTGGTTCGGGTCATGATCCCGGGTTCGGGATCGAGCCCCATATCGGGCTCCCTGCTCGGCGGGAAGCCTGCTTCTCCCTCTCTCGTTCCCCCTGCTTGTTTTCCCTCTCTGGCTGTGTTTCTCTCTGTCAAATAAATAAAATCTTAAAAAAAAAAAAAAAAAAAGGACATCTCTACAAGAGTAGGTAACGCTCCGTGAATGGTTTGCACTCACTAGATGCTAGTGACTGAATATAGTTAACAGGAGCTCAGTGAGCAGCAGCTGGGAAGTCAATCTACTCAAATATCAGAGCTGCACAGGCCTTTAGGAGATTCGGTGTCTCTTGCAGGATAACAAATTCCTTTATATTTAAAGGAAATATAAAAACGATAGCATTTCCATAGAAGAGATGTAAAAATTCAGAAACTTAGAAAAATGTGCTTTGGAGAAAAAATATTAATACCAGGAGCAGAAAAAGAAGCAATGAGTAGAAGTTAGAGAGGCACATTTTGGCTCAATAGAAGGGAAAGCTGTGGAGCTAGAGCTATCTTACACTGGAGCTAGGTAGTGGGGTATCATGTCATGCCTGTGGAGAGCCACACAGATGCCGGCCAGTACATCTTTCAAGAGTGTCTTAGAAGGAATGTTTGCTCTGAAAAGAAAGCTGGAGGAGGTGATATTCTAGTTATTTTCTTCCCTAAGACTCTCTGATTTAAATGAGTTAATATGGAATATATCCCCAATTTGTCACATATCTTTTTTTAAAAGATTTATTTGAGAGAGCGAGCTCAATTGGGGGTAGGGGGAGGAGTGGAGAGCAGAGGGACAAGCAGACTCCACACTGAGCAAGGAACCCGACACGGAGCTCAATCTCAAAACCCTGAGATGGTGACCTGAGCTGAAATCAAGAGTTCGACGCCTAACTGAGCCACTCAGGTGCCCCAATCTGTCACATTTCTATCCATACTTTGAGTTACTTTGAAGAAATGATAATTACTTTCTCAGAAATAAAAGGAAGCAATATACAGAAAAATACATGCTCTTTAGGGTCTATAATTATTGTTACTATTACCATTTATACAGTTTGGGATATTTTCAAGTAAGGGCTTAGACAAGTATACTTTTAAAAAAATTATTTATTTATTTATTTATTTGAGAGAGAGAGCATGAGTGGGGCAGGGGAAGAAGTAGACTCTCTACTGAGCAGGGAGTCTCATATGGAGCTCGATCCTGGGACTCCAGGATCATGACCTGAGCCAAAGGCAGACGCTCAACTGACTGAGCCACCCAGGTGTCCCAAGTATACTCTTAAGATTTCTTAACTTTAAGATTCTGTGAGACCAAGGGAGGATATTCTACTAATTTAAGTCACAGGGGATTTTGCCTGTCACCCATAGGGTTTAAGCTCCATGTAAATTACACATGTAAATTAAAATATCAATGTACTCCAAACACCACTCTCATTTGATATGAAATACTTGTTGCTAAATGGCACTTTTAACTTTCTTCAAGGACCCTTGACAGCACACTCTTGGCACACGGCCCAGCGACATAGGCTTACCTAAGTTTGTTGTTGCAGTAGGAACAACGGAAGCAGCTGACGTGAAACACCTGCTGGTTGGCCAAGAGACGCTCCATCGGGTAGACTGTCTTCTGACACTCCACACAAGTCTCTCTCACAGGTGCCTGAAACTTCTAGAAGGAAAAGGGTAATGTTAGCACAGGCAGGGATGAGTTCGTACTCTGCTGAGATGTGCCCTGGTTTTACTTTGTTAGCTAAGGGCTCCCTTACCTGTCAATTCTCACAGGAACACTAAGCCTGTTAGGATTCTATCAGCTGACTCTTTAAGGCCAGGAAGCTCTCCTACATCCCTTTCCCGACTGGCTGGCTGCCCCACGTGTAGCAGCCACTGAGGCTGGACGTCAGAGGAAGGGCTTGCACAGGCCACCACACACACACAAAAGTACACACAGAATGGTTCCATGGACAGGAAATTAGGAGAAAATGTCATCACACACAAAAGTTTGTTTGATTCAAAGTGCCTGGTAAGAGCAGGGCAGACTTTTATAAGAACAGATTCGGAAGGGGATAAATTGAAAGGAAATTTAATTTAATTTAAAAGAAAGGACTTGGAATTGGGAGAAGACAATTTGATAAAGCATCTTTTAGTGTTTTCCGCTTATAATCTTTACTTAGCATAATATTTTATCCATTAGGCACAATACTTTTAAATAAGTCAAAACTGACATGTAAATGTAATTAATTTTAAAGAGACAAACTATTTTATTAGGACTCCAGAAGAAAGCATAGCCCAACAATGCTAAAGGGTCTATAATCTCAGAAACAAATGGAGAGGGGCACCCGGCTGGCACAGTTGGGAGAGTATGCAAACTCTTGATCTCAGGGTGGTGAGAGCCTACTTAAAAACAAGCAAACAAAAACAATGGAGAAAGCTATTGTAATGGGGATTGAAATGTTTCACTGTTTCAGCTGGTAAACCCAATCCTAAAGAAAATAAAATAGTTGGTATTATAGCATTGGTGAAAGCCAGAATTACCAAATGGCAAGTTTTTATATAAGAAATGGTTACTGGGCTACTAGGGGCTGGGGTGTAAGAAGTCCCTAGGTAAATGTAAATAACTCTTGACTTTCTCCAACAGAAACACCTTTCTAGCAAATGCAGGAGTGGCTTGGGTTAAGATGGTCAGGAAGCTCTTACAGGCACCTGGGTAGGGGGTGCCCTATAGGGAGCCGGGGCTCTGCAGCCAATACCTGTGTGGTGGTAAATAATGCAAATTAGTCCTAAGGTCCAGGACTTGAATGGTTAAGATAAGCCAAAAATAAACCAGGTTATATGCAAGATAGAATTTTCATTAAAAAAAAAAATCCCTGAAAATAGTTTCATAAAAAATTTAGACTGCTGGTTCACTTGCTACATGATTCCCCAGGAGGTAAAGCAAAAAATAGGAATGGTTTCCCAAGTGGATCCGGACAGGAAACAAAAGTAGAAAATGGGAAGGAAAAAAAAAGCCATAAAGGGAAATCTCTCTAAAAGGGAGTTTAATAGTTTGGTGGTAAACTCCCAAATAGCACCAAGGGATTGAAGAAGGAACGAACAGAATTGAGTGGAAATGGCTCCTCAACAGCCCTCTTCCATTCCTAAACTTAGAGCCCTAAAAAGAAAAGCTTAAATAGTCAAACACAGATCAAATGTTATTGTAACTGAATGTTACTGGAAGCAATCAGGGCCTTATCTGGAGGTCAGAATTCTTTTGTTTTCTTTTTTTTTTTTTTTTAAGATTTTATTTATTTGACAGAGAGAAACACAGCCAGAGAGGGAACACAAACAGAGGGAGTGAGAGAGGGAGAAGCAGGCTTCCCGCCGAGCAGGAAGCCCGATGTGGGACTCGATCCCGGGTCTCTGGGATCATGACCTGAGCCGAAGGCAGTTGCTTAACAAACTGAGCCACCGAGGTGCCCCCCCCCCTTTTTTAAAAGATTTTATTTATTTATTTGGCAGAAACACAGAGAGGGAACACAGGCAGGGGGAGTTAGAGAAGGAGAAGCAGGCTTCTGATGCAGGGCTCGATCCCAGGACTCCTGGATCACGATCTGAGCCGAAGGCAGACACCTAATGACTGAGCCACCCCCGTGTCCCTGGAGCTCAGAATTCTTATATGGACACTGCTAACAAGACAGGACTCAGTGGAGATGTCACTGCATAGTTTTAATTAGGTTTTCTCTAAAAAGAACTAGGTCCTTGCCTAACAAGCAGGAAATACATTAAAATGCACAATAAAATTTGGGTGTAACAGTACAGTTGACCACATCGGAGACAGCCTGTGCAGATCACAATTCACATGATGCAAAAGTCAGAGGCCAAATATATCTATTTCTCAGACAGAAACTCTCAGGTGCAGGCAGCCCTTCGCTTAGGGGGACAGTGTTTGTCCTGGGTAGTGAAGACAGAGCAGGAGACAGGAATCTCCCAGGGGTATGACGAGAGGAGAGGGGTATGACTGTGCTCACGGGGAATGGAGAGATCTGGAGCACGCTTCCATCACACACACAGAGGGGACACACTGTAGGAGGGTGTGGCCCCGCGAACAGAAGGGAGAACCTGAGAGAAAGCTGAAAGCTGAGCTCACGTTAGGAGGAAAGTAGAAGGCAGGAGCAGAAATTAGGTACCGGAGGAGCAGGAAGCAGAAGCTGCAAGAGACAAACAGGAACCTTCAGTGAATACACAGCATTTGGGGGGAAGGGGGCCTGGGGCGCTTTACTGCAGCTGAGCTGAAACTCAGGTACAGACTCAGATCCAAGAATAAGACTACGTTTTCTTGCTTTTTCAAGTAATTCTGCTAATCGTGGCAAAAGCAGCCTCCCTCCTGCCTACCTGAAGCTGGAACCCAGCCCAGCTCAGGAGAGAGAGCTGTTCTGAGTCTTCTCCCACACGAGGAGTATCTCATTAACAATTCTTTAGTGTCTTACTGCCTCCCACACCTGACCCACAAGGGCTCTCTCTTGAATGGGGCCTTCACCCACGCGTGTGAAAAGCCATCCCTCCTTAACATCGAATTAATTGACTGCTAGCCCAAATATCTGACTAACCATAAGCTTCTAACTAACCAGACCAGCAGAGGCCCATTATTCCTCCCCAATTTTTATATAGACTTTTTTCAACATTATTTAATGTTTATATTGCAGCTGCCCAAGGGTCTTCTGGTTTCATAAAGTCAAGAGGATTCCAACCTGGTAATATGCCAAATTAGAGTGGTTGCGTCTGTGCCTTCCCTTTACTTCCTCTGTCCTGGGCTCTCAGCCACTTTTCTGTAATTGCCCCCATGTCTATTCAGACGACAGGAAGCGAAGTCAGTGCCCAAAAATCTCTACCATTATGGTAGGCCTGGCGTATATCCTGCCCATGCCTTCATGGCATGCTCGGACTTGGCACGGCCACATTTAAAACACTGTATTACAATGTTAGACATTTTTAATCTTTAAAATATACTTTTTCACTTGGTAAGATGTTTTTCATCTCTCCTCCCTCCCTCTTTTTTACATGTAGAAATGACAGCACCAGGATGTCAGGTTCCTTATCAAAGCTCCCACAGTCAGTAACAGAATTAAAATTAAAACTCAGGATTCTGATTGATTCACAAACCAATAGAGCATTCTAAATTGTCCTGGTATGCTAATTTTCCGTAACTATAAAGGAAACTCTCTGGGGAGGAGAGCAGATGCTAACCCAAATGAAAATAATCTCACTCTAGCAGTTTGAACAAACTACAGTCCTCACTTTGTTTCAAAATAAAATATGTAGATAGTACCTTTGGGATGTTCAGGAATGAATGAGGTAATATTTATATAACTGATGTTCAAAAACACTGTCACGTCTTTCCCATATGAGGGATCTTACAGGCCCACTATTGATCAACATCTATGCAAAGCTATTTTTCTAATAAATGTGCATGGCTTCACCTACATTCTTTTCACCATTTATATATATAGAAACATATATATATATATATATATATATATACACACACACACACACATATATATATATATATATTTCAGTCTAATGAAAGTTCTGGTTGGGAGATAATAGCTATGTATATATTTATATGTATATGTAATATATATAAACACCATACATATATATGGGGGAGAGCTGGCAACAGTCAGTGAAGCTAACTAGCCTTTGGACATGGTGAAGTCAAAAGAAAATTCTGTATTGATGTGAGGTTTCCATTCCTCAGAACACCACAAGATCCATTTCATTCCCTCCTTACCAATCTTGCAAAATATCTAGGTAATTGAACTGAAATTCTTCATATACAGGATTGGTTGGGTCAGCTCTGTGCAGCCTTAACCCTTCCCCTGGCTTTCTGTAAAATTCTTTCTGACAGCATTTTAGAAATAAATATTGAACAGACTGCTCTGCATGTGGAGGAAGGGTTCATCTTCTGATAAAGCAGGAATAATGGAGACAGTAAGAAAAGATTCTAGATGCCCTTCCAGCATAATTCTGTTGGCTTTGCAAAACAGCATAAAGCCTCCTACCCTGTCCACAGAGGAAGGCACAGCCAGCAGGGCACAGAGCGGGTGCCAGAGTGTGTCTTCTCATGCAGTCTGCCATGCTTTCTCTCTACATCCTTCAGCAGGACCAGCCAAGGAAGCCTTGACTGTTCTAGTGGGGCCAAATGGGTGTTCCCAGAGCTGGCCACATCTTGCTTCTTCCTCCTTACCCTCCCTACCCTGGAAACATTTAGGGGATGACTTCTCTCAGTGGAAGGACATAACGCCTAAGAGACCTCTGGGTCTCTTGAGTAGAAAGGTCCTGATTGTTCTCACAGGGTCCACTGAGCTCAGCGGCCAGACTGCTTTTTTTGGAGAATGAACTTGCAACTTCACTTTCATTAGCACCAGGTCTCATCAACTGAGCTATCTGGCCAGTTCAAAAGACACAAATAAAACTCTTACTTGTAAAGACCAGTATCTTCTTAAAATTTTTTTACTTTACCAAGCTAAAGTTTGACATGAATCAAATCTCTACCTTAGATGTTCTATTTTTCAACAACAGACAGACAAGCACTAGGGAACAGTTTTTCCAGGATGTGTGGGGCCTAGAAATCTATTCTGAGTGAACAAGTTTATTCTGAGTTGTATGTAATTTCCCCAAGTGCTGAAACAGCTTCTGTCGCATGGTCTACAGCCATGAGACCAGTGATGCCAGCAGGTCTAGAAACACTGAAGTGTATATGTATATGTGTATATATATATATATATATATATATATATATATATATACACACACACACTTGCCTTCAGAATGTAAAGGATAAATTTGAGGAGGAGAAAATAAACTACCCTTATATAAAAGTGGAGATGAGATTGAGTCCCATCTGTAATCATTTGAGCCTTGGACCCCAGGCAAACACAGGGAGCCAGGCCCATTTACTTCATCTTTACTCAACATTCAAAACCTAGGTGTCGTCTGGTGAAAGCAGGCCTGTCTGCATTCCCCCACTGAATGACCGGGGCCAAAGAATAGGCATGGGTCTCGGACAGGTACAGAGGGAGCTTCATCTCCTCTCATCCCTGGTATGCTAGGAAAGACCTAAGTGATGTACACTCTGTCACTCATCACTCAGCAGCTCAGACCCTGGAGTTTAAATCAAGGAGGGCCCTCAAAAGTCCAACCCAGTACCAGAAGGTCTGACCTAGCAGATGAGGAAGGAAAATGAGACCGGGTTGAGAATTCAAATATCCTCCAGAACAGATTTTATTTCTTAGACAAGCCATGGAATTTCCCTAGTCCCTCAGTCCATGGCCAAGTCAGATTTACTGGTTGTTTCTGATCCAGAACCACAACCCAAGGACTCACATCTGGGCAGGGTCACTGTTGGAGAAGAAATTAACCCCCCAAGACATTTGCTCCTTTGCTGGGCTCCAGATACTGGACAAAGAAAGTGCCAATGACAATATGAGCTGAACTTTAAGGTCACCAAAAGAGAGGGTCACGTTGAATACATGTGCAGCTCAATCACTGTAACTCTGTCCTTCCTTTACCTGCTTTCTCTTGCTACTTTCTTCTCCTTTTGCTCTTCAATAAACCTTACTCTCTTCATGAATCTCAGCTTCCCCTAAAATTTTCATTTACATTCTTCACTCTGCCCTCTTACATTTTTTAACTTGTCCTTTCAATCCCAGATTGTCCCTTTTTCTCCTATTGTTCCAAACCTTCATCTATGTCCTCTTCCCTTCCTCCTTTTCATGCCCTAGAACTTTCCTGCAGGCACCAGTCACGCCCACAATTGAGAGATACAAGCACAGGTGTAGGGTGCATGAGGTTAGAGCCTTTACAAACCATCAACACACCAATTCTACCTACTGCTTTTCTTTGAAATGTTAAAACTCTAAACAAAACCCAGCTACTTAAGAGAGCACCAGAGGAGAAAGACACTAAAGAAGTGTGGGTATGTTTGGTTGTTAATCCACACGGCTAAACTACATTAGTAAAACATTCCAGTAAAACACGTCAGGTAATAAAGTCTAAAGTGGGTATTGATTTTTTTTAACCTTTTTTTTTTAAATGAGATTATATATTTATTTATAGAAAGGGAAAGACTGTTTTTAAAAACTGGTGAATAAAAGGTGGCCAGAGATTGAGTAGCCTAGTAAAGTTTTCTTAGGGTACAAAACTTTTGTACATTCCTTAATATCTAATATTATATATCCCAGTATAAATGTTACTTGAACGCCCCATTTTATGACAAATGGGCTGGCCAATTCGCACTGCAATGTACACATTCTTTTTTTTTTTTTTTTAAAGAGAAGCTAACACTAATCATGTTACAGTCAAGTGCTTCAGACCAGGGGGCCACTCTCTCTAAGTCGACACGCACATCCCCATCCAAAGGGCTGATGTAGTTTAACAGATTTCTTGAATTTGCCATATTGTGGTCTTTTGCCCATTCACAGATTTATGGACTTGGGCATTTTTTCCCCTCAAAAAAAAAAAAAAAAATCCCGCGTCATTTTCTTTAACTTTGGGTTTCCTTAAAACTTTCAGGAATTTTCCAGATTTCAAACTGAGAGCTATTAGTGACCCTCTCCCTTCCTGGCTCAAACATCTGAGCAGAAGAAACAAGATTTTTAGGGGAAGTGACTGGCTTAAGTATGCCCTTAATCAATGTTTTCATCCCCAGGAAAGCAAAAAGGGGTTATAATGAACGTAATGATAGAAGGTGCAATGAGGTCTACTAGTAAATGAGTGTCCAAAAGCTCTGAGAGTAATGCCTTCATACCTTCACTGCTTTGGGAGGAGAGCTTTCGGAGAGGCTGGAGGCTCTGGCATCTGGACTTAGTGGCTTGGGATGGACAGGCTGCTGGACCTCACTCTTGTCCTGGGCGTTACCTGCTTGGGTTACAAAAGGAAGACATTTTATAGTACACCTCAGGGGAAGTCACGGAAGGGATTCCTCCCCAAAGCAAAGCTCCGATACCTGTACAACTGATCTTTTCAACACCAGAAAGAATACAGCTCTTCTAATGCTAGAAGCTTATGCTCTTAAATTCTAAGCTGGGAGGCTTTCTCACCCTTTGCCACACACAGCAGGTATCTAAATCACTATCTGTACAGCTTTCCGACTCCTGCCCCCACCCACCCCCGGGGTATTTGCTATTTTTAAAGGCTGTTTGTAGCATGTGTTGTAATAAGCACTACGTATTATGTAAGGGTGATGAATTACTGAACTCTATCTATGAAACTAATAATACACTATGTTAATTAATTGAATTTAAATTAAAAAAATAAAGGCTGTTTGTAGATGCTGATGACTTTTTTGGTAGTTAGCACACCCATTAACTCTTTCTGGGGTGCTACAACTGAAGCTGGAAAAATGAAGGAACGTGAGGGTATAAATTTCGTCCTGCATGTGTGCACACACACACGTGTAATTCGACATAGTCTTTTTGGTAGGCCTACAGCAGGTATCTATGGATAGAGATTATGGGAAAAGGCTTCATGAAGTTTTTTTCATAATCACTGATGTGTCACCTGCATAAGTTAATTTTCTGCCAATATAGTCTTTGTGTGGAAAACTGAGCAGGCACAGAAAAGTGCTGTGAAGGAACCATAAAAGAATTCCTTAAAATCTAGAGCTAAGTCAACAAAGTACTAAAAAGTTAAGACTTATTTTTGAAATGTTTTGCAAACCTAGTCAAAACTCAGAAAAATTTCTAGTCCAAGCAAAAATGACTGCAAATGGAATGTTCTTGGATTCAAGCAGCAAAATTTCTCTCTGAAATTTTAAGGGAGGGTTTACTAGAGGTTTGTTAAATTCATATTTCTACTTTAGTTGCTGAGTTTTCTTTTTCTTTTTTTTTTTTTTTAAGATTTTATTTATTTGACAGAGAGAAACACAGCCAGAGAGGGAACACAAGCAGGGGGAGTGAGAGACGGAGAAGTAGGCTTTCCGACAAGCAGGGAGCCCGATGTGGTACTTGATCCCGGGTCTCTGGGATCATGACCTGAGCCGAA
>PITA01014156.1:0-29165 GCA_004023965.1 Spilogale gracilis | reverse complement strand
AGCCGCAGGCAGAGGAGCCTGATGTGGGACTCTATCCCAGGACCCTGGGATCATGACCTGAGCTGAAGGCAGAGGCTTAACCCACTGAGCCACTCAGGTGTCCCAGATATATATATATATATTTTTTTTTAAATAAAGATTTTATTTATTTGACAGAAACACAGCCAGAGAGGGAACACAAGCAGGGGGAGTGAGAGAGGGAGAAGCAGGCTTCCCGCCAAGCAGGGAGCCTGATGTGGGACTCGATCCCGGTTCTCCGGGATCATGACCTGAGCCGAAGGCAGTCACTTAACCAACTGAGCCACCCAGGCATCCCTCCACATATATTTTTAAAAAAATACTGAAAATCAGAATCAAAAGTGGATATAGTAAAGAAAGCAAAAAACAAACAAACCCAAAACCAAAGGTTTTTGTTTTGGGGAGAAGTGAGGCTTGAAATGGATAAAAAGGTGATAAAATTCAGTACCCACAGGAAAATCTCTAAAATCAGGCCAGAAGGTAGACTATGGTACACATATAGATAAGCAGAGAAAGATATTTTTAAAAGAAAAAAATATTTTTAAAAGAACACAAATTCGTTATCCCTGTAAATGAATAAAATCCTTCTTGGCCAAACTCCTATTAAAATGAAACTTCAAAAGTAGTATTTACAGCTTGAACCCTGAAAAGGTTTGATACAAAAGGTAGGATACATTCAATGAGAGGAGCACCGAAAGTATTCAGTTTGCCCCAAGTTAATCATACTGAGTTTAACTTCTCCCTAAGTCATGGAATGTGTAAGGGTATGCAAGTATCAGTCTTTAAAACCAAGTGAAAGATCTGATCAGCTAAATTGCTGGGTTTAATATGTTGCATTCTCAGCACTGACAGCAAAGAGGACATTTCTGGACCAAACACAGACTATAGAACAAGAACCTCATCCTCCAGATCTAAGAACAAATGCTTACAGGAGTCATCTTCAGCAAGGGTGGAATGGAGTGCCAGGCTATTCTCAGTTGCAGAAACCTACAAAAGGGAGGGATTAAGAATCACATTAAAAATAAAAGAGCAAACTGCTGTTAATGCCATAAAAACCTGCTGAGTCTAGTGAGTCACTGGCAGCCTGCGGGAAATAACGGGCCCCAGAACAGCTGAGCATTTAAACAAGAGGCAGCAAAATGTCTTTTATGAGGATATTAACATGCCTCTCAATTACAGAGTAACAGGAGAAACAGACTGCACTCAACTGCTAAAAGTGTGCATCATCTCCCTTTATAAAAGAACTCCCAAACCATATCTTTCTACCGTCAAAAAAAAAAAAAAAAAAAAGAAGAAAGAAAGAAAGAAAGAAAAAAAGAAAGAAAGAAAAAGGCAAAACAAAACCCTTTATCACAGAGAACAAAGCTCCTTACCATAGAACTATAACTCACTCCAAGGAAAGATGAAATCTTTACATTAGGAACTATTATTATTCCTTTATCTTCATAATTCCTTATTTCCCAACCAGTTAGATTTTGCTGAAACAAGCTTACCAGTACTGAAGACCCTTTGATGGCTAAAAGAAAAATTGACCAAAAATCAACCTCCGGTATCATCGTTGAGGTTAGTTTTCCTTTTTAATCTGTCTCAAAATGGCTGTGTTTAACAAAATGGCAGATCTAGGCCTTTTTGGGTATCCGCCATCATACTCAAAATCACGAAGGGTCAATACGTGACCCAATGTGCAGTCTTCATGTAAAAGTCTTTCAGTCAGATGTCAGCGATTTTATGGGCAATGCTGAGTGTTTCTATCAGGATGTCTAATGTAGTGAATAAATTTACAATGGAGTTTAAGTCATTAGCTGACTGCACTTTAATTTTTGCATGGTAGTTTTTTCTCATTTCTCTCTCTCTCTCTCTCTCTCTCTCTCTCTTTCTCTCTTCCTCTCTTTATTGTTTTAAGTAGGCTCCACACCCAACACAGAGCCCAGTGCGGGGCTTAAACTCATGGCCCTGAGATCAAGACCCTGAACTGAGATCAAGAGTTGGACACTTAACCAACTAAGCCACCCAGGCACCCCTACTCTCTTTTCATTACAGGAATTCTTACATGGCTTAGAATAAACCACTATAATAACAGCCAACATTTACTGAGTGCTTAGTATGTGCCAGGTATTGGAATGATCACTTTACATGCATTATTTCATTTAATGATATGAAGGAAATTAAAAGCTCTTCAATTCTTGTTAATTAGTAGGTGCATCTATTCCAGGATATTCCTCTCTCACCTCTAATTTTGGTCACCTTGAATCAGCAGGGTAAACTTACTGCCAATCATAACATCATTGCGCATGCCCAACCAGGTGACCTCACTGCAGAACCACCAGGAGAGAGCACGTGAGATTTGCTTGAACATTTTACTAAAGTAAAGTGCAAATTCGTTTACAAGAGGAGAAAGGGAAGAACAATACCTTGACAGAATATCCTACTCCAGACAAATTTACCCTGCAGTAATGTCCCTTTGTAACAAGTTGAAGTTCAAATAGTTCTTGGCTATTAGTTAGCAAAAACTAGGCAAATGGCTGAAAGGATACTGAAGCTCTGAAAAATTTTACGAATTTAAAGGCAGCCCCAGTTTTATGAACCCACAGTATGTACTTGAGACTGTGTACTGTCTTTATCTCCTTTCTTCCCCACCCATGCCTCAATTCATGGTTTCGCTGCACTGATGCCCTTTTAGGCTATAATTACAGTGTTCCCATCCCTCCAGTTTAACTCAGAGCTCCAGTTTCAAATCAGTGTGAAGACAATCAAGAAAGAAACACAAAATTAGATCAGGGACAATCCAAGCATTATTTTCTAGAGGCTCATTTCTCAAACTATGCTCCTCGGATAGATGGGGGAGATTTCAATGCTGGGAATATTTTTCTCTTGTTTCTTTTTTATAGTATGTAACATTTTAACTCATTCTTTTAAAAAATCTTATATTTAAGTAATCACCCAATATGGGGCTTGAACTCACAACCCCGCAATCAAGAGTTGCATATTCCACTGACTGAGCCAGCCAGGCTCCCCAACTCAGTTTATTCTTCAGACACGATCTCCCATTTAAAAATGGAAAAACCACGTAGTCTAATAAGGAGAACTCACTTGATACATGGCATGTGACTCATGGACTAACCTGTGAGCCCATTGTTCCAAAGACATATATATGTAATATATCCTATATACGTAATAGTAAATATGTAATTTATTGGATGAATTTATGATTATGAAATAGCTGCCAAGTATTTTGTCTTATTATTTCAATATATACTTGCAATATGTTTTTGTAAAATAAAGAGACTTAATTTTTCTAATTTTTTTTTTCCTGTTCTATTCTAAGATTCAAGTTTTGTAGCCATTAATCTGAGGCCATTTTCCTGTGTGTCTACTTTGGTCCAAGTTTGTAGTGCATTTCATAAGTTCCTATTGGTGTTTTGTCAATACATCATGCTTTTTAAAAAGATTTTATTTATTTATTTGACAGAGAGAGAGCGTGAGCACAGGGGAGGAAAGAGGGGAGAGGGAGAATGCGGGGCTTGATCCTCGGATCCCGGGATTACGACCTGAGCTGAAGGCAGACACTTAACTGACTGAACCACCCAGGTGCCCCTACACATTTTTTTTTTTTAAGATTTTTATTTACTTACTTAATTGACAGAGAGAGAGAGAGAGAGAGAGAGAGAGACAGCGAGGGAGGTAACATAAGCAGGGGGAGTGGGAGAGGGAGAAGCAGGACTCCTGCTAAGCAGGGAGCCTGGTGCAGGGCTTCATCCTAGAACCCTAGGGTCATGACTGAGCCGAAGACAGCCGATTAATGACTAAGCCACCCAGGTGCCCCTACATCATGCTTTTTAAAATCTGATATAGCCCAATAAATTTGAGAACTATTGCTCTTAATCCATTTTAATTATCTCCTCACATTTTGGAAGAATGGCCTCAAGGGTATCAATATGTGTAACAGAAGCAATGACTTTCCTCCTAAGATTAATAACTGTGACATATTTGAAAGCTCTTTCTCCTCACCTATCTTAACATTTGGTTATCATCCTGACCAAAAGACAAAAAAAAAAAAAAACTGGGTAATGGACGGGCAAAGGAAATGATAAATTCACCTGACATAAATTTGTTACGTACTCCAACCACACCAATCATCTAATGATAGGTGCATAAAACACAAATATGATTTGCTTAAAATCTTCCTGTGGCTTTTCACCTTGACAGGACTCTATCCAAAGTCTTAAGCGTGGCATATAAAGCTTCTCAAGAACTGCCCTGGCCCTCTCCTTCTATGTGGTTCTCTTCATTACCTATATGTGCTGTGTGGTCTAGCCTCTGGTTTTCAAATTTCTGTTTGTGTCTGCCTGGAATGCCCTTCTTTCTCTTTACTCAACCTTTCCCTTATTCACTTGGTCTCTTTCCACACATTCTTCAGGACTTGGCTCAGACATCACCTTCTTGAGGAAGTCTGGTTAAACATCCTCACTCAGAGCTTCCATGGCCCCATACAGCCCTCTTACCACACTGGTTTAGGACAGCCAACCTGTTACTCAGCTCCCTTCTACTCTGTTAGCTTCTTTGCAGATAAAGACCCCATGGAATCATTTGTTTTTATTTAGTTTTTAAGCTTAGCATTTCCCACGCTTAGCATAGTGCTTTGCTTTCAAAACAGTCTGAGTGAAAGAATGAACTTGTCTTGCATAAAATGTATTAAATGAAGAACACACGAATTTCTTGAAGCTATCACCCCTAATCAAAACAGATTTTTAAAAATCACTTTAGTACTATACCCTCTGAGCATCTGCTGAGCAAAAGAATTCTCTAGTGAAGGTTCATTATTTGGTCCGCTATGAGTTCTGGAGTTCCCCAACTGAAATTATGTGACCTGCAAAAATGACAATTTGTCCTGGCAGCTGTTACCAAATTCCCAGACACTCTGCAGCCTAGAGTTAGAGTGGTTTCTAATTTTAAGCATCTAATTTAGAACACATGCTTCCTTGGCAACTGGACATCAGACTTCTCAACTCACCTTCTCTCCGGCCTGATGGGAGATGCAGACCTCTGGATCCGGGGGCACATTCTCCTTTTGCTCCAACTTATGAGTTCTGATTTCACCGCCATTGGCCCTCAGGTCATTCTACAAAATAAGAATAGTCTGTGAACTAAAATAAAAAAGGCTCACTATTCTATGCTCTTCATAGCATATCCATTACACAGATTTGTAACAGTAAAAGAAAAGTTCTTTTAAGAAGCCTTGGGTCAAATCAACCCCTTAATTGTCAAGCAAAACCCATTAACTAGTGAAATGACAAAAGCGGCTTTGTGGACACACACCTCAGAGTTAAATATTTGTACAGTAGCCTAAAACTGGATGCTCATTAAAATACAGACATATCAACAGAGACACACACAGAAACCACCCCCAGCATACAATGTTCTTGTGATTCACTCTTCTAGCAGCAGAGCTTGTGGGAAGGCAAAGCTTGTGAGCTTTATCAGAAAAAGACCATTCTGGAGCAGGGGAAAGGAGATGCCAAATGCCAATAATTGAGAAAATATACTGACCATATATATACATGCTCGGCCTGGAAAGAGAGACAGGGATGACGGATACATATAAAAACTGAAATTATATTTAATGATACCATAAAACAAGCTTTGTTGGTGAGACTTGCAAAAACATGCTTCTTTTTGCATAAAATTCATACACTGTACTAAAGACATACCTTATTCTACTTCTCAAAACAGAACCTCAACATAAAAAGCAGGCATTAATACAGTCACAAGGAGTAAGCACAATCACATTTTTTCCTGCAAAGAACACCTGGGGCAAAATATTAACTTTATCTACTAGATCCAAAATCAATACAGTGGTAGGTGAATTGGACATTTCCTACCTTTAGTTTGCTACTTTTCTGAAAGTCTGAACCTTTCTGTTCTCTGTGATTCTTTGGGCAGAGTGATAAAAAAAGCCATGTATGACCACAGGGCCAGTGTGAGTGGTCTCAGTCAGGACCTGGTTGAGATGTGGGATCCCAGACTAAGGGACAAGGCTCTGAAGGAGCACTCGTGAGGAGGGAGCTGGCAGCTAGCGCTGCAGAACACAACAGGACTCATTCCTGACCCCATCTTGAAGCCCCGCCTCCAGAAGCACGCCAGGGAGAGTGTGCCTTGTTAGAGCCATCCTCTGTAAGGAGCCTGAGAAATTCTTTTGGGGTGAGATAAAATGTACTTTTTACAAGAATTCCTAAAGACTTTTCAACTCTTAAAATTTACAGAGTGGGAGAACTGCAATGCTTAAACCCTGTTAGGAGTTAAAACAAAAAAAAGTCACTGAACAGGTTTTCCTACTTAGGGAGTCACCTGGTTGGAATGTCTACAGCAGGAAGGCACAGAGAAGCCAATCTTGAAATGAGGGAAATAAGCTCCAAAGATCACCCGTTTGCTCTATCTCCTGACCTTCTAAGAGAAGTCTAACTTTGGGCGCCTGGGTGGCTCAGTGGGTTAAGCTTCTGCCTTTGGCTCAGGTCATGATCTCAGGGTCCTGGGATTGAGGCTCTCTGCTCATTACTGCTTTCTCCTCTCTGCCTGGCTCTCTGCCTACTTGTGATCTCTGTCTCTGTCAAATAAAAAAGTAAAATCTTAAAAAAAAAAAAAAAAAAGAGAAGTCTAACTTTGCTCACTTTCACACTGTCGGTGAATAATCAGCCTGAGGTGTTCCACTTAGTGACCAAGTTATACACTGTGGTTAAAAAACCACAGTGAAAAATCAGTATGAAATTATTCATTGTGGGGTGCCTGGGTGGCTCAGTTGGTTGGGCGACTGCCTTTCGGCTCAGGTCATGATCCCGGGGAGCCGGAATCGAGCCCCACATCGGGCTCCCTGCTCGGCGGGAGGCCTGCTTCTCCCTCTCTCACTCCCCCTGCTTGTGTTCCCTCTCTGGCTGTGTTTCTCTCTGTCAAATAAATAAAATCTTAAAAAAAAAAAAAAAGAAATTATTAATTGCTCAGAGACTTAGTCCACCAATAAGTACTATTGGAGAGGTATACTTAATAATGTGAGGAAAAGAAGGCTCAACTCCTGGAATAGTTATGCTTTCTAATAGGTACTCATTTCAGTCTGCCTGGGAACAAATACAATTCAATACTATCTTCCAAATTTGTTTAAAAACAAAACAAAACAAAAAACATAGGGACACCAAGAGATTCATGGCTTGTATTCTGAAATCTCAGAAAAAACAAATGTTCAAGAGATACATATCTATGCATATGTAAAGGGTTTATAAGCATGTGTAGGTATGAATAAATGGCATTTAAAAGGTAACTTTGGTTAAGCAGTTCTATAGGGTCAGCCTGCCAGGTAAGCCTAGGAAAACCGAAAATGTAAAGACCCTCCATTTGATTTAGAATACCACATTTTTAGGCTTATAGTGCATGTTGTCTTCCTGTTATTTCTCCCTCCCCTTTACCTAATCACTGTTCTATTTCCTTAGAAAATCATTACATCATAAAAAGTAAGAATTAAGTCGGCTGCATACTATATGATTCATTTATATAAAATGTCCAGTATAGGCAAATCTATAAAGATAGAAAACAGATTAGTGGTGGCTAAGGTATGAGGGGAGGGGGAACTGGGAGTGCTGGACAGGTACGGGGTTTCTTTTTGGGGTGATGGAAATGTTCTGGAATTAGACAGTGATGACAGCTGCATGACCTTGTGAATAAGCTAAAAATCACTGAATTATACGTGAAAGTGGTCATTTTACATCATGTGAATTCTCTATCAATAAAAAACTATAAGAAACCTCTCCATCCCACATTAATGTCAGATATATCCTATATTTCTCACTAGTATTCTCTCCTCCTTTCCTCAGAAACAAGTGTTTCATTAAAATTAAAAGACTACTACTACAAGTGTTTCATTAAAACTAAGACTACTAATACAACAACAAAAGTAGGCTGAACAGGCAGAAAAACTCTCCATGATATTACTAGATGATAACATCACCAGTGAAGGAGTGGGGCGGGAATGAGGCCTAGGAAAGCAAAGTCAGGATTAGAACATGATAAGGATTCTGAATGAAGCTAGGGTAGGGTTTACATGGAAGGATTCTGGCTAGGGACCAGGGATTGAGCAGAGTGCTCTGGTCAGGGTCTGGGAGACATCTCTAGTTTCTGTGCTCAGTGACCACGGCTGGACCAATGAACGAATGATGCAGAACACATACTGTGGAGTTGGTGGAACTGCTCTGCTTGGACACAGCTGCCTGGTACTTGGCCATTCGATCCTTTATGGAGGTTTCGGACAGGCGTGGTAAGTCCAGATTTCGCCTGTTCTCGCTTTTCTCTGTGTTGAACGTAGAAGATGATGACTGACCTGGAAGCCCATGAATAATGTGCTCTATCAGAAGATAATATGTGATTCAAAGAGTTTCAAGATTCTAAATTTGGGGCTATTGGAATCAGATGTAATCCATTTCTTCTATGAATGGCACAAAGAAGGAAATCAGGAATTAACTGTCACTTACTAGGTAATAGTTGCTCACTTTCCCAACATTAAAAGGAGAACTCTTACCGTAAATGAGCATTCTATATTTAAACACTCTGGCTTATTTAACACTGGAAAAAACTAAATGTCAATGCCATTTTAATTTGCATTTCTTTACCAGGAAACTGATGATTTTCCTGTTAATTTTATTTTTTTCTTTTGTGTAATGCCTGTAAAGGCTGCCTTCCAAATATAATAATGATGCTCTCGAGGTGTTATGTTACCACTGGTAATACAAGATAGCCAATCCTGACAGAGAATACTGCCGCCCATCATGGCAAACCCTCAAGCCTCGGATGACCGTACTTCCCTTGTCATCCCACAAGGGGACCCCTTGGCTGTACGAATACAGTTCCTTTTAATTTGTGCTTCCTTCCTCCAAAAGCACAGACTTTAAGGCCAAAAGGTTCTGCTACTAATGAGTACTTCCTAGGGAACCTCATGCACATGGAACCCTGCTTACCTGGGCCTATTTCCCAATCATCCAGAGAAAAGCTGTTTTCAGAGATCCTCCTTCCACTGGCACCACGGCTCTGGGATCGAAGAATCTGCTCGGAAAACAAAACCCAGCTATAAGCTTTACATAGAAGGTGGGAAATCCTGATGAATGTTCAAAGAAGAGGACTGCAAATCTCCTTTATTAATAAAATCCAAAGAGATTATATTTTGTATTAGTTTTTACATTCCACAGAATGTGTTTTTAGCATTAGAAATAGGAAGCACTACATATTCACAGGTGTCCAGGGAAAAATATGTGACTGTAAATAGGTAATTCTCTCTGGTAATAATCACTGCCTAACCAGCTTAACCAGAAAACTAAGCACTTTAATTGGCTATGGAGGGGACTCTTCATGTCCCAGACGACACATATATGTCTCCCAGATCATCAAGTCCGGATGGCAGTACCTGCTGTGTTTCCTTCTCCCTCCCACCTTTTCCCTGCTGTTGTTGCCTTGGTTCACATCTTTATCTCTTCCCTGGACTACTGTATTACCTTTCTTCTAATTGGTTCCTCTATATGTTCCAATCAAGACTCTATGATGCTGCCATCATCCCATGTCATGTAATTATCCCTCAAAATGAAGCCATATTACTCTCTTGTTCAAAATGCCTTAAAAGTCCTATAATCATTCCTTGAATGAAATCTAAAGTGCTTAGTATATCACAGAAGACCAGATCTAGTCCCTACCTCCCCTGAGTATTCCTCCTCACCCTTTACTCTCTAGGAAAAGCAAACTGCCGGGAAGTCCATGAGTTTTGTACAGATTTTTTGAATAAATTATTTTGTGAGTCCTGTAAATTGGTACATTTATATCTCTCATATCTAGGGTAGATCTCTAATTAAAGTTACAAATTATAATTTTTAAGACTGGAAAGGTAACTTAAAAGAAAGGCCATTTAGTGTCACAGAATGTTCCCAGATGATAGTACACAGAGAAGATGTCATGTTTATTCAGCTTGCAATGACAGCCTTCATCCTATCATTCAAATCCGATTTTATTTCCAGATAACTTGAAAGTGGGAAAGGTATCTGAAATCCAGTAGAACACAAGAGTAACACACTTAGTACCCTTCTGAACTCATTAGTAAATAGTTTTTTGTTTGTTTGTGTTTTTTTAAAGATTTTATTTATTTATTTGACAGAGAGAGAGAGAGAGATCACAAGTAGGCAGAGAGGCAGGCAGAGAGAGAGGAGGAAGCAGGCTCCCTGCTGAGCAGAGAGCCCGATGCGGGCCTCAATCCCAGAACTCTGAGATCATAACCTGAGCTGAAGGCAGAGGCTTTAACCCACTGAGCCACCCAGGTGCCTAACATTAGTAGTCATTAAACCTTTCAGTTCAATGAACTAATCAACTCAATAGTCAAGTGTAAGACTGTGAATTTTTTTTTTTTTTAAAGATTGTTTATTTTATTTGACAGAGAGAAACACAGCCAGAGAGGGAACACAAGCAGGGGGAGTGAGAGAGAGAAGCAGGCTTCCTGCTGAGCAGGGAGCCCGATGTGGGACTTGATCCTGGGTCTCCGGGATCATGACCTGAGCCGAAGGCAGTTACCCAACCAACTGAGCCACCCAGGTGCCCCGACTTGTGAACTTTTAAAAGTCCTCCCCTGGCCAAGGACAATAGGTTCTTGCAAATTCGATACACATTTCATATAATTTGTCTCTAGTCAGCTTTGCTAATTACATTCTTCATTGATAAGAAATAAAATAAGCCGTGGCAGCTCTAACCTTGCCCCATCATACTGAGGGCAGCTGCACCAACATCAACCACATGAACTTGATTCATAGGATGCAACATATTCTTGCCCGGGAGCAGCCCCCTTATCCAGAAATGAAGATCATCAGCCAAAGTGAAAAGATAAATTTGGCAGGACACCCTCCCCATCCACATTTTTTAATTTTCAAAACATTTTTCATTGGCAGATAAATAAAGGGAATCCCAAAGACTTATTCCAAATGCTGCTTCACTGTAAAATGATTACTATAAAAATTAGAATTTTCTAGGCTCAAAAAAGGGAGAAAGCCTGGAAATATGCTTTTTTTTTTAACCAAAGGAGAACGGGTTCTGTACCCTTAATAATGAAGCAATATTTCAAATATTTACATTCTGTCAAAGGTAAAGTTCAAGTACAATTCTAAGACTATGTGTTACGTGGCAGAACCTGCAGATAGATCAGTTTTCTGTCTGTACTTGTAGTCAAATTCTTCTCTTGTCTCATGCACAGTCCTTGCCCTGGTATTACCAGGAACAAGCCCATTTAGAACCAGAACATACGCCTTGCCAGGGCAGAGGCTTACTTTGGTTTTAGATGCATAAAACGTTCCATCTTTGTTAGCTTTCAACATAAACCTTCAGGTTAAATAAAGTTAAGAGCCTTTTTCTTTTTTAAAGCCTTCTGGAACATGAGAGTGTCAGTATTCCGAATTCTTTTCTTCCAAGTACTAAAAAAGTGAATGTGCAAAGCCATTTGGTCTTAAAGGAAAATAGAGAGAAATGTCTCTGGAAATCAAAGTTATACAGACACACTGGTTCTGAGGAAGAACACACCTCTGAGATGGGAAAGCTTTTAATGAGATCCCAGAGGAAGCGCTAAGCATTCTTTCAGTACTGGCTCACCTCCAAATCACTCAAATATTAAGAATAACAAGAACTAAAAAAAAAAAAACAAAACAAGAACTCAAATGCATTTGCACTGAATTTTGTGATCCTCATTTTATAAGTGGTAATCTGAGGTACAGGAAGAAGGAGGAGTTTCCTCTAACATTTCTCAAGGAAGTAGAAAAACACAAAAAGAAAAAAAAATCAGGAATTCTGATACTGAAATACTCTTCTGTAACACATTTTTATCACATTTCAGCCCTGTTTACTCAGATGCCTGAGGGAGCCTATTAAGAGAAGAGAGAAAAGAGACAAGACACATCAAGACTTCCTCGAATTTCCTACGTCTGGGCCCTGGCCCCCACCCCCAGTCCTCCTTCCGGTCAGCTGACAGTAATAACTCTCACTAGTAGGACAGCCCCTTGAAATACGCTCTGAGAATCCATAAACCAAACGCATCCACACGTACTAATAAGAGAAAAAGAGCTTAGGGCTTTTAGCCAGTAGTCTAGAATTTCTTTCCTCTGGAAAAGTGTCTTCTCTCTCTCTTTTTGTTATTAAAGATTTTATTTATTTATTTGAGAGAGAGAGATTGCAGGAGTGGGGTGGGGGAGAGGGCCCCAGGGACAGGGAGGGCAGGGAGCCTAATGCGGAGCTCGGATCCCAGGACCCTGAGATCCGGACCTGAGCCGTAGACACACTGTTAACCAACTGAGCCACCCAGGTGCCTCTCTGGAAAATTTTCTTAAAGGAATAACGTGACGTCCTAAATATCAAGTAAAAAGCTGGACTTCCTGTCCCCCTAATTTTTAGGAAAAATTCTGTCTAAAAGTTGATTCTCAACAATTTAATTTACCTCATACTTCTCTCAGCCACTTCCTTCAAACGTTCAGCTTTGACCTTCCTTCAGACTCTCATCCCTCTGAAGTCCTTTAGGGAGAATAGGACTTTGTTGAAGTGTGCATAGGGTGTAGATAAAACTTAGCCTTAATTTCTTAAAATACTGACAGACAAATATTTCCTTCTTTAGATAGAAGAAAATAGAAAAAAATGGAGCTCTTTTAAGTAAAGTAATACATAGAGAAGGAGCTATTTATATCCAGGTTGTGGGACTTCTCTACATTTTCTGTATTTCTAAGCATTCTACAAAAATTATGTGTTACTCTTACAATTAGGAAAAAAAGACAAAAAAGGATGGGGTGCCTATGGCTCAGTTGGTTAAGTGTCTGCCTTCAGCTCAGGTCGTGATCCTGGAGACCCTGGATGGGCCTGAGTCCTCAGGTCTGAGGAGCCTGCTTCTCCCTCTCCCTTTGCCCCTCCCTCTGCTTGTGCTCTCTCTCAAATAAATAAATAAAATCTTAAAAAAAAGAAAGGAGGGGCAATACTTCAATATTTATTAATACAAATAGATAAAAATGATAAAAACCAAATCTGACAAGGGGCTACAGAATTAAATATGTCCTTAGATTGCACTAGTCATGTTATAAAGTAGTATACTTTTTTTTTTTTTTAAAGGTTTTATTTATTTGACAGAGAGAAACACAGCCAGAAAGGGAACACAAGCAAGGGGGGTGAGAGAGGGAGAAGCAGGCTTCCCGCCGAGCAGAGAGCCTGATGTGGGACCCGATCCCGGATCTCCGGGATCATGACCTGAGCCGAAGGCAGTCGCTTAACCAAGTGAGCCACCCAGGCGCCCCTAAAGTAGTATACTTTTTGAGAAACAGCTGAAAATATATAAGAACATGGTTGTGTTTTTTTTTTTTAATTTATTCACTTGAGAGAGAAGGAGAGCACAAGCAGGGGGAGGGGCAGAGGGAGAAGCAGACTCCCCACTGCGAGTCTGACCACAGCCCATCCAGAGACCCTGAGATCATAACCTGAGCTGAAGGCAGACACTTAACCAACTGAGACACTCAGGCGCCCCAAGAAGAATGTTTAATGAATTATGGCTTTTGATCATGAGAACATCACTTCAGTAATATTGCCCTCCCCCCAAATAACTAAAAACAAAATGTTTCTGCCAAGATGCTTAGAGATTTTTATTAGACCAGAAAAATATGTAATTACTGGGGCATGATTAAACTATAATGAAATACTATATTGCCATAAAAGGATAATCACATGAACTAGGAAAATACATAGAAAGGTCTATATAAAAAGACCAAACAGAAGATAAAGCACACAAGACAGCACACAAGGACGAAAACCATGTAAAAATTAGTTATGCAATGACAGGATATCATTGTGCATAGTTGTTTTATTCTTTTTTCCTAGTGAAGGTTACTGGTTTTTCCTGGTTTACTTGGCTTTTTCCTCTCCTTTCTGGTTTACTGTGTATGGCAGGGAAGGGAGGAGGAACAAGCTTCTAACTCAAGAGTTTTAGTACAACTCTCTTGCATTCCAATGTATGTATTATCTTCACCACCCCAATGCTTTTAATTCAGTTAGAAGACCGTAAAATGTGGTAAGAGGGAAGATAGAGAGCTAAAGTCTTTGAGAATACAATTGTTGATATGTTTTAAATTTTTACTGGTTACCTTATATTTCAGATAAGGCAGGTCATGGCCAGTTGTTACAATATTAATGAAGATACTTAAATGGCAGAGACAGGCTATTAAACAATTACCTTTGTTCTGATATTAATTAGCCAATCACATTGGACATGTCAGTTAACTTCTCTGACCTACTGTTTCCATCCGTAAATTAGGGATTTTAATATCCTAACTGTCTGAGAGTGGTGAGCTGGATTAAATATCCTTACAGTCCTGTATAGTTTAAGACTTATATCAAAGACACTGATAGGGATTTTTCACTCTTTGTAACTTACTGATGAGGTAGAAGACTAGAGGGAATGTTGGAGGACGGGAATACTCTGTAAGCAAGGTTGGCTCCATGAAGTTTGGAGTAGCCAGAAAGACTTCACTTAGCCCCTCAAATACAATCATTTTATCTTTCTGGAATCAGATTGACTCCTGGATTAGTGGCTCTCTCTTTCTTTCTCTTTGTCTCCTACTTTCTTTCTTTGGTTCTTTCTTTCTTTCTCTCTCTTTTCTTCTTTCCTTCTCTTTTTCTTTCTCTCTCTCTCTCCTTCCCTCCCTTCTTCCTTACTTTCTCTTTCTTTTCTTTTCTTTTTAAAGATTTTATTTATTTATTTGACAGAGAAACACAGCTAGAGAGGGAAAACAAGCAGCGGGAGTGAAAGAGGGAGAAGTAGGTTCCCTGACGAGCAGGGAACCCGATGAGGGGCTCAATCCCGGGACTCCAGGATCATGACCTGAGCTGAAGGTAGTTCCTTAACAACTGAACCATCCAGGCGCCCCTCTCTCTTTCTTTCCTCTAAGATTTTATCTGAGAGAGAGAGAGAGAGAGAGAGAGAGAAGCAGAAACCCATTGTGGGGCTCGATCACAGGACCCAGAGATCATGACCTGAGCCAAAGGCAGAGGTTTAACAGACTGAGCCTCCCAGGTGTTCCTCAGACATTTCTTTTCAACATGTTTTTGTTTTGTTAACTTTTCAACATGTCTTATTGCAATGAAACCAGCTAAAAACCAGTAAGTAGTTGGCTTAAAAGTAAACAGAAAAGAGATGACTGGGGCGCCTGGGTGGCTCAGTGGGTTAAAGCCTCTGCCTTCGGCTCAGGTCATGATCTCAGGGTCCTGGGATAGAGGCCCACACCAGGCTCTCTGCTCAGTGGGAAGCTTGCTTCCTCCTCTCTCTCTGCCTGCCTCTCTGCCTACTTGTGATCTCTCTCTCTGTCAAATTAAAAAAAAAAAAAAAAAAAAAGCGATGACTGGTCTCTAGTTGGTATATCAAGAGCAGCCATTTTGGGCAACAAACCTGAGAAATACCAGAACTCCTTGACCAGCATCTCTACACCTGGACCCATTTTTACCTTACCATGAAAGATGTAAGAATTACTCCGTTGCTAATTAAGGGTAAATAAAACTTAATTTATACAATGGTATGTCGTCTTTACCAGAAATGATCTATGAGAGTGAGATGAGTCAACATAACACTGAGAGCAGTGTACTTACATTTTGAAATTATAGAAGATATAAATCATGGATGAATATAATAAATCAGCAAAAAATTTACTTTTAGTAGGATATATGAGAAAGATGGCATTGATAGAAAAAAAACAAAGATAATTCTTATGTTTATTTAACAAAACCAATTACTATGTCCATATTTAAAGCTCTAGCAATGTATCTGTTAGAGGTTTAATGTTGGGTCAATTTAAGATTTATGACTGACTGATATACTCCCCTACATTAAGATGACTATATTAGGAGTGCCTGGGTGGCTCAGTCCATTGAGCATCTGACTTCGGCTTATGTTGTGATCTTGGGAGTCCTGGGATGGAGCACCCACTAGGCTCCCTGCTCAGTGGGGAGAGTCTGCTTTTCCTCTGCCCCTCCCCACTCCCCAACCCTACTTGTGCTCGCTCTCTCAAAAATACAAACAAACAAAAACTGTATTAGACCCTACGGTGATATTGACAGTTATTCAAGTCCCTTTACTCCTTAAGTCCATCTTAAAATTATAGCTTAAAAATATGCAATTAATACCAATTATGAACATCCTGATTTTTATTCTTCTTGGAATATAATTTCAAATGACTTAAGACATTACGGACACAGAAGAAGAATGTTATTAAGATAACATTAAGGGATGCCTGGGTGGCTCAGTGGGTTAAAGCCTCTGCCTTCAGCTCAGGTCATGATCTCAGGGTCCTCGGATCGAGGCCCGCATCAGGCTCTCTGCTAGGCAGGGAGCCTGCTTCTTCCTCCCTCTCTGCCTGCCTTTCTGCCTGCCTGTGATCTCTCTCTGTGTCAAATAAATAAATAAAATAAAAAAAAGATAATATTAAGTGGATAAGAGAACCACATGTAGTTGTTAACCAAGAAAGGAGAAAATAAAATGTCACGGATAATTTTATAACAACATACAGATTCCCAATGGACACCTACCCATCCTTCAAGAAGGGAAATAAAAATTGCAGATTACAGATTTATGGATAAAATATCTAATGAACACAGATCAGACTTCAGCTTGGTTGCCTTATTTTCTCAAGGGCTTACTCCACGATACCAACATGTATACAGTTCTGTACGAGACACAGAAAGCTAAACAAAATACCAAATGTCACTTCTGGGAAATTACATGAAGAAAAACCACAAAAATTTTGGACTGTTTGAAGAAGGACGGTTTCACTCTCATATTTTTTTTTTAAAGATTTTATTTACTTATTTTACAGAGAGAGAGAGAGAGAGAGATCACAAGCAGGCAGAGAGAGAGGAGGAAGCAGGCTCCCTGCTGGGCAGAGAGCCCGATGCGGGCCTCAATCCCAGGACCCTGAGATCTTGACCTGAGCAGAAGGCTTTAACCCACTGAGCCACCCAGGCGCCCTCACTCTCATATTAACAAGTGTGGATTTTGTTGGTGTTTTGGTGCTAGCCACTCAAACAGTGATCCTGGTGATAACAGGAACAGAAATTCTAAGAGAAGTTTAAGGGCTTAGTAGTCTAAGGTGAGAAAAGTAGCAAACAAGTGAATGGGGGGCTGGGACAAGGGAAACTTCCATTCTTTTAGATACTTCTATTTTAGCTGAATGTACTGTTTCGCGTTTGTAATATAACAAGCTAACACAAAGTATGACTAACTAGAAGCATTAAAATATACCATTAATAAGGGAGGGAAGAAGAAAGAAAAACATTTCTAAATAGCTTAATTATTTTCACTTATGGACAAACTTATCATGATTTTCTCATTGTGACTTCCCATCCATGGTTAGTCTCCAAAGGATGAGCAAATGAGTGAGATTATGTGTTTTAGGAAATGGTGATTTTTGGTGAGGAGGTACTCTCTCCTTTATTCTCCTTTCTTTCTTTTTATCAGACTTCTCTCCTAGAAAATGGAAACATTTCATGGAAGAAGTATTCTGCATCTGTATCAAAGTATCAACGAGGGCACCTGGGTGGCTCAGTTGTTAGGCATCTGCCTTCGCTCAGGTCATGATTCCAGGGTCATGGGATTGAGCCCCACATCCGGCTCTCTGCTTGGCGGGAAGCCTGCTTCTCCCTCTCTCACTCCCCTTGCTTGTGTTCCCTCTTTAGCTGTGTTTCTCTCTGTCAAATAAATAAATAAAATCTTAAAAAAAAAAAAAGTATCAACGAATATCCACAGCCTAGTCCTATTTTCTTGTATTACACCTAAGTGGTTCGATTTTGACCAAAGCAGAAGATGATAATTTAAATAGGTTTGAAGGCAGAAATAGGTCACTCAAATATTTGGTCTTTATTCTCCTATCCAAGGATTTTTTTTCCCCCTATCCACGGATTTGTGTGAACCAAATATGTTAGGAACCAAACAGAGAGAAGTGAGACTGTCACATGCTCCTTACATGTTCCTGGTCATTCCAGGGCATAAAAGAAGAGGTACTAATTTTTTGAATAATCACATCCTGGTTTTTTTAGAGATTATGGATTCAATTGTCAATATGAGGATAACTGAATGTTGGTTGTGACTACTTAATCAGCTAACTTTTTCATAAAAGAATGTCCAGAATAGTTACCTTACCTACCTAAAATCCAGATCAACATATACATGAAGTTAGGATTGCTAGACGACCTCACTGGTGGTGGTGGAATGTTTCTTTTTCCTAGTCATGATGGTAGGTTCTATTAATCCAGCCACTGCTCATTTGCTCATAGGAATTAGAGTCATCATGTTCAACTAAACTATCTCACCTGAATAATGCATCTATTCACGAAAGGTAGAGAATAAGTGAGGAAAAGCATTTAATCAATTCTTATTATTTATAAGCTATTTGAACTCTAAGCTTTGTTTTTTCCTTTTATTAAGTAAGCACTAAGAGCTAAGTCATTGTACTTACCATTGGGGAAGAAAAACATCATTACTTTGAAAGAAATTACAGACTTTGGGAGTAATTTATTTTTTAAAAAATTTTTATTTTTTATTTATTTTTTTTATATTTTAAAAACTTTTATTTTTTTAGAGATGAGGGGTAGCTGGGGGGAGGAAGAACACAGTGGGAGGGACAAGCAGAATCCCCCTCCCACGCCCCAGTGCACAGCTCAATAGGGGGCTCAATCCCACGACCCTGAGATCATGACCTGAGCCAAAATCAAGAGTCAGATGCTTCACTGACTAAGCCACCCAGGTGTCCCAGGAGTATACAAATTTACACATGACTATTAAGGAAAGCATGATATAAATGCCCAAACAGAAGTAAAAAGAAAAGTCTCTAGGTATAGGCAAGTAAGAAGGGTTAATTTATCTGAGAGAAACTGAGGTAAGGTCTCACAGTTTTGATAGACCTTGAGGAGAAAGATTTTGGAAGACAGTAATGGAGGATGGGCATGAATGATTTAGAGGACTGATCCAGAGTTTAAGTGTAAGACTGGCTCTGAGACTGAAAGGTAGGTTGAGCTCAGGTTGTGGAAGACCCAAATATTGAATATGAATTAATTCTGAGGCATCAGATTTTTTAAAAGATTTATTTATTTATTTATTTGAGAGAGAGAGAGAATGAGTGGGAGGGGCAAGAGAGAGTATCTTAGGCAGACTCTGCACTGAGTGTGGAACCCTACATGGGGCTCGATATCATGATCCTGAGATCAGGACCTGAACAGAAATCAAGAGTCAGATGCATTTAACCAGCTGCCTGGGTGGTGCCCTGGGTCATCAAAAGTTTCTGATTGAGGGACTAAACTAATTTACAACTCTATCTAGAAAAATAAATAGTGTAGAGGATGCATGAGAAGAAAGAAAAGAGGCTGATGGGGGAGGTAGCAATACTATGGTACCAGACAGCATGGTCTATACTTGAGAGATGTGTAGAGGGTAGGCTTACTTATTTATTTATGTATCTAAAGATTTTATTTATTTATTTAACAAAACATGAATGGGGGGAGGAGGGGGAGGAGACTCCCTCCTGAGTGGGGAGCCTAATGTGGGGTTCCATCCCAGGACCCAAGCTGAAGGCAGATGCCCAACTGACTGAGCCACCCAGGCGCCCCAAGGGTAGGCTTATTTAGATGGCTTAGTAAGTGACTCACTGGGAAAAGGAGGCAAGCAGAAAGAAGAACTGATTCCAAGTTTTACTGACAAGGAGATTTGGTGCATGGTAATGGATGAAGGAACACCGGGGTAAAGCAGGTTTTTGTTGGAAAGACAATGGATTCTTTTTTAGCCTTCTTGAATGTGACTGCCTAAGGGATATTCAGAGAGATGTCTGATCTGGCAGGCAACCAGAAATATGAGGCTGAAGCTTGGGTTAAGAACTGAGGATTAGAATCTAGTTTGGGGGTTCACCTCTTAGAGTCATGGAAAAAGATGAGATTTCATAAGGAGAGAGAAAAAAACAGGAGGGCGGAGATCAGGGAAAAAAGTTGACAAGAACAGAACCATCTTAGGCAAAAGGAAGCAAGAGAGACTAAGAAAAGTGGAACTCAAGCCAATTAACGTTATCTCCTGTAAATAACTGAGAAAAAGATTTAGGAGGACACAACATTAGAGCATTATTTCCATTATCTATATGTTCCCTGACCCTGCCCAGCTAGTTAGTTGATACTCAGTCCAGTTCTCTAAAATTTAATTATGGAACCAAAGGTCCACACAATTTGTACCTACTATATTTACTTGTCTCATGAAGGTACTCATTTGTAAGTTCTGAGGTATACATTCTTTCTTGTAGACTCTTGTTCCTAAAAAGATTTCTAGTGTCCCTACCATATTTCTCAGAGCTTCCTTCCAAAGAGCCAATTATGTAACTTCCTGATTAAAGCCTTATCCATGTTAAAGCTGAAATTATGTTAACAATAACCATAACGTAGTTTCAAACTAATTAGTTATTCCTTAAGCTAAAGTAGATGAAAAATTTTTAAACATTTTTTGAAAATACTAGACAAAACTTTTTAAAGTAAACTATCTATGGGTCTAACATGGATAAGAATGCTTATTTAGAAAGAGCTATAAAACCAAGGGCAGCTCCATTTTACTAGGCAGTCCATTAAGTGACAAAGGACTATTTAATCAGGAAGTTTTAAAGGGCACCTTAAAAAACCCAGGTCAATCTCCGACACTCCCCCTCCTCTTCCCTCCCCCTTCCCATACCATTAACAATCAGGCTACCTGCCCGGTCCTATTAGAGATCTAGAAGGATCTTTCTTTACAAGAGGAGTCTTCTCTACTCCGACCAGCCACAAAGTGATAGGCTTGTTCTGACCCATCTCTCTCCAGACATTTATGCAAAAAAAGTCTCTCACCAGATCCTTATACATAATCAGCATTTTTATTTGCTGCAATCCCAGTCATTTCCTACCTTAGGCCAGTTTCGACATGCACCAGGCTTTTGCACTGAATCGACATTGTGTGTGCTGGCATGACATCAGCCATCCTGCCCCTAACAGGGTCTCGGAGGAGGAGGCTTACAATGGTGCTTTGAGTCACAACAAAACCCCTTCCTCTCTATTTAGGATTTCTGACATTTTTTCCCCTTCCACTTAAAATTCTTCTTCCCATTAAAAAAAAAAACAACAAACCTAAATTTTTTTTTTTTTTAATTAAGACCATAAAGGAGAAAGAGGGAGTTGGCAGGCCTAGAGGACTAAAAATTGAGACGGATGAGAGTTTAAGGAAAGTCATAAAACCACTTTGTGGTTACATCTTTTGCCAAATGGTTTCAGTGTTAAAATAGAGCTAAAACTCATGCACAGGAAAGGTTTCTTGGTTTGCAAACCTTTAAAAATTCTTACTACATCCTCGAAATAGATGATCTTTTAAACATCCAAGAACTTTTCTAGGCAGGAAAGCTACAGGCACTGTAAATTACGGTTAGAGATAAACTAAGTCATGCCAAATGTAGCTGAAGATTAGAGGACCAGTTACGGAGTTTTTTGTCTCAGAAAGAAGGTCTTATACCATTACTTCACACATGTAGGGATTCGGGCCAAATATTTAGCTTAAAAAATTTCAGCTTTGCCATCTAGATGGAATCTAGAGAAAATGAGGGCTTTGCTTCCTGTCAGATCTGTTTATTTCATTATAATGACTGTTGTAACAAACTATCCGCATGTACAAAGCCAGATATGCAGGAAAGTATGAGAAAACTGGAAAAATTTACCAGTTCTGCCGCTCCTGGATTATGTTATAAGTCACCAGCATATGTAACTCATTTTCTAGTTAAGTAATTCCCTCTGGATACCCGGTCTGCAATCCACACGAAGGATCAAATTTCATTAGCAGCTGTAGGAAAATGCAACCCTGTGCATTTGCAAGTCAAAACTCCTGAAGGCTACAGCTAGTCTGGCTATCCTCATTGATTTTTCCTGGGAGAGGATTTTAGCTGATAGAAAACATTTGTTGCAAGGCACAGATGAGGAAGTTAAGAAGAGAGGGAGTCAGCTAGCGAAGAGACAACTAAGCCTCAGTCTTAATGTTAAACTCTGGCCTTAACACTCAGCCTGCAGCTGTGTCCAAGCCGAGAGAGATTCAGCAGTAATTCCACCCCCCAAAGCTACAAATGACAAAAGACACAGGAAGAAAAATTAAAAGGGCAAGCGCACAAAAGCACAAAATCTAATCGGCACCGAACTCTCTTCATTTCTAGATATTAACCTGAATCCCAGCGTGTGCTTGATTTCCCGTGACACTGGGTCAAACACCGGCAAATCTTAGCATCCATGTAAATAATTCAAGACTTTTCATTAATTCATTTAATTTAGAATCGAAAGACATACTGGCCACCACGCAAACTGTCTAGATCAGAAAAACAGCTTTGTTTAGTCACTTGAATCGGCTTTCTCAAGCTGCCACCAGCCCAGTCCTTACCTTGGTTTCAGCTGGTTCACCTTTCTCAAACATCATCTTTAGTCTATTCAGCGGAACATTGTATTTCTCTATTTTGTTTGCGGCTTCTGTGTTTTCACTGATCTCAGGTTTTCCTACTTCATGCCTGGATTCTCCTAGACAATTTTCCATTTTTTTACTTTCTTTCGAGTGGTCTTTAAGACACTCACTGGCCTCAGTGCAGGGATACAGACACTGAGTACGGGCTTCGGGAGGCAATCCGAGTCTAGGTGTGGGGTGGACTCTCTCTTCCTGGTCAGCTTCGGCCTCAGAGGCTGAGCTTCTAGCCACTTCGCCCGAGGGACGGTGGCCTCCGTGTCCTCTGACCTCAGCACTGCCGTTTCGCAGGGCGTCTGTGTGAGACTCTGTGCTCAGGGCTGGGTTCTCCCACTTCTTCTTTAACACAGTCAGGATTCCCCTCCTGCAGTGCTGGGGGAGATTTTCAGTGTTCTAGAAGAACAAGAAGTAAGTGCCGGTTATAACTTGCCTGGTGAAACATTCAAACATGTTGTTCTTTGTAAAATGAAAGTTAGAACTCTAAGCTGCTCCTGGTCCACTGGCGTTTCAGACAGCTGTGAACAGTTACAGCCCTGCCACATGGAGAAAGCATCCACCCCGGGAGACGGGAGACAGAGAGGGGAAGAGAGAAAAAGTCAGGAGCAGAAGCAGGAAGTGAGAAAACAGGATAGCCTTATAAGGACAAAATGAGAAGAAAGGAGAGCCCAGATCTAATGATAGTTACATGGGACACAAGGGATTTTTATTCAAAAATTAATAAGGAAACCCAAGAAAGAGGAAGCAAAATACTAGATACTTTAAACACCACACATATACATTAATACAAGTTCATCATTACATACCACAAAATTACATGGGGAATCCTGCTGGGGTTTTCTTTCTTTTAAATATGAGAAAGATGCAGTATAGCTGAAACTACGCAATACCGTAATTGTGGATAGTATCATCAAGGATTGAAAGTATTTGTAGAAATTGAGAGAATTCACCAGACTTTTACATGTAGTTGCATAAATGATATTTCATCATATCTGACATAATCAACATGCATAGGAACAAATTTTATTTTTACATAAGAACCTAATTCTCTGTTTTCCCTCTGCTCTTCTCTACATGTTTGTACATGTGTAAATTCTCGGTTATCAGAAAATTTACTATTTCACAGATCCTCATGTAGAAAAATACCCAGGCTTCATATGAAACCACTACCACTGACCTTCTCGATTGAAGGACACACACACATCACACATCTAAGAGAGGTCACTTTCACCCGGGTCAAAACAAAATTAACTGATACATACAGGATTGCAAACAACCTGGAAACTGCCAGGGCTGTTTCACGATAACAGAGGAAACACGTTTGATGAAGTAAAATTCAATGTCCCCTACTCCAAAAGCATTCCCATAAATACGGTGAGCAGCACCACCTCCCAATAAGCCAGGAACTCCAATACCTTCGTGCCCTCGTTCCTGTGGTCTGTGACTCACCCGTCTTTCAACTAAGAAAGAAAGGACAAACCACCTAGGACTGAAAGACTTCCGGGAATTAAACAGGATTAGTAGCTATAATGGGAATTAAGTCTCTCACCCTATTACTCTTCTGAAGACACTGCAGGAGCTGTGCAGTGTATTCATCAAATAGCACACTAAGGTCTGAAAAAAAACTTACAGAGGACAACTGCTCGATTTTAGTGTTTAAATCTTTACTGACAAAATGATTCACTAGTGGAAGAATGAATGGATCAGAGATACAACAAGCGCAAAAAGTTTTCTTGTTGGAAAAGAATTAAACTGCTTGGACGACGATGCTGCCTTATCGCCCGCAGCATGCTTTGCTGGATGTTACCTCCTGCCACACAATGGATGTGTCATCTGGGACTCCAGCTGCCCCTGTCGTGCCCGTGCCCCGCCGAACAGGAGCCCTGCCACTCTAAGTGGCATTTTGCCTTGGTAATTGGACTCTACTTTTCTCAGCAATTGTGTAATCCCAGTATATTTATTTATATGGAAAGATGCTAAGATACTTTTGAGCAGAAAAAAGCAAATTTTAAGACCACAGGGACGCCTGGGGGACTCTGTTGGTTAAGCATTTGTCTTCGGCTCAGGTCATGATTTCACGGTCCTGGGATCGAATCCTGCAAAGGGTTCTCTGCTTAGCAGGGTGTCTGCTTCTCTCTCTGCTGCTCCCCCTGTTTGTACTCTCTGACAAACACATTTATCTTTAAAATTTTATATTTAATTTTTAAAATTTAATTTAAAATTTATCTTATAAAACTTTTAAGACCACATAATCCCATTTTATAATACAAATATATATTTATAAACACAGAAAAACAGTCTGGAAGAAAAGACATCAGGATGTTAACGTGTGGATTATGGGCATCTGTATTTTTTTTCTTTCTTTTTACAGTAAGTGTATACTCATTATGTAAGACAAATGAATACAAACTAGAACTATACATCATCTTGCTATCACAAAAATTTACAGTTTAGAACGTTTTGATGTTACTATAAGCAGCTCAAAAATGACCACTTTTACTTTACTTGTGATGACCAGGAAGAGAGGGATCTGTGGAATAGAGCACTGGCAGTGTCCCAAAAAGGGCCTGGGTGGAGGACATCCCTTAGAGGGCATTGTAACAAGGAGTAAGTGTGCTCTTTTATTAAAAGAAGTTCTTTTTTTTTTTTTTTTTAAAGATTTTATTTATTTGACAGAGAGAAACACAGCCAGAGAGGGAACACAAGCAGGGGGAGCGAGAGAGGGAGAAGCAAGCTTCCCGCCGAGCTGGGAGCCCAATGTGGGACTCGATCCCGGGTCTCCGGGATCATGACCTGAGCCGAAGGCAGTCGCCCAACCAACTGAGCTACCCAGGCGCCCCTAAAAGAAGTTCTTAAGGGTTCACATTCAAAAGTGTTTTAGTGGGGGCAGGCAGGGCTGTCCAGTCTGACAGCATGAAAGGCTCCATACCCTGAATCACTCTTGACAGCATACCCAGGCAATGCCAGGCATGCAGGTCTATAGGACCCAAGGAGAGCAAAATGGGGAAGAAGCAGTGATTCCACTCCTTCTGGGCAAGGAAAAGAAGCAAGAAGGTACAGAACAAAAGCAATAGCTAAAAGCATTCTGGACCGCACAATGGCAAGAGGATTGTATTGAGTTGGCCTGGGTTATCACTGGAGAAGGGATTACAAACCACTTCTACTTTCTACAATGAACATGTGTTACTAGTCTATTCCAGCCCCACCCAGACAAGTGACCTTGGGCAAGTTTAATTTCTAGAACCTACCATACTGGGCTATCGTGGAGAACAGATGTGCCTTTATAAAGCGTGTAGTATAGTACTGGACATAAATAGGCACTGAGTAAGTGGTGACAATTAACATTAAGTGGGTGATCCTCCCTACTCCTCCAGCCACACCTCGTAATGACCAACCACAGTATCCAGTTATCTCCCAAATCCTGAACTTGGGTTATATTCTCTTACTGTTCTTTCTAGTCTCTCTCTAGTGTCCACTGTTCCACAGTGGGGGTGTGGGGCACACAGTAAGGGGAAATTCTGTTTGGTTTTAACTTTTCCCCAAATATGTTCCTAGAAGAGGCAGTGGGAAGTCACGGAGGCTGCACGTTTTCAAGGGCCCCGTGGGTTGCTACATGACCACAGCCTCTTCTCTCAAGTGTAACATCTAGCACACTGTTCATTCTACCCCGCAAGGCTGGAAACATTGGCAGATTTGGACCATAACTGGCTTCCGGAATCCAGATTAGATACAACCTGGAAATGCAACACAATGTCTTTTCTGCTGGAACACCTGACTTGGAATTGGGATGTGTCCCAGCACGTCCATCTGAGATGTATGATCATGGATCAGTCATTTCCTCTCTTTGGGTCTTTGTTATTCCACCATTAAAATGAAGAGGCTGGGTCAAATGAGCTTCCATGCTGAAATCTTGGCAGGGGTAGCTTCATCTTAAAAGCTGAGGATGTTGGGTAGAAGATGGCAGCGCAGCTGCAAACACAGACTATTGGGACATACAGTCCCCAAGAAAGGGAAGCAATTCCTAGGCTGAGAGCTTCTCAGAAAATGGTAGCCAGTCACTATGGAGCTGAGTGCCCAGATTGCACAGATTTCAAGAAGTGGCATATTGCATGACTGAAAGGAACCTGAAAATATAAATGATGGCAGTATTCATGGTCAGTGTTTGTGTTTCCTAGATGTAAGTGGAAGAGGAAGAAAAAGGGTAAATTTCTGGAAAACTAGGCTATTGGGCGCCTGGGTGGCTCAGTCATTAAGCATCTGCCTTCAGCTCAGGTCATGATCCTGGAGTACCTGGATCGAGTCCCACATCGGGCTTCCTGCAGAGCAGGAAGCCCGCTTCTCCCTCTCTCACTCCCCTTGATTGTGTTCCCTCTCTAGCTGTGTTTCTCTCTGTCAAATAAATAAAATCTTACAAGAAAAAAAAAAGAAAACTAGGTTATCACGTAACCTGATTCCACTATTTACTGAAGGAATAAAGGTACCCACTTGATTCTGAAGGTTTCTCTAACTTGCTTTCCATGGCAGAATGTAAGTATTTCATCTGGTCACTCACTTCTATAAATTTATATGGATATTTCTCCCGGTTCTTCAGGAGAAAATTCAGGCTTCTAGTGGATCTTAAAAGCAACACTCTGTCATTAGTGGAAAAACTGGTGGATCTGAATAAATTCTAGAGTTTAGTTAATAGCATTGCACCAGTTAATTTCTTAGTTTTGATAAATATTTGAGAGTTATGCAAGATGTTAACATTAGGGAGAGGTAGGAGGAGAAATATAGGAACTCTTCTGTACTATCTTAAGAACTCTACTGTAAATCCAAAATTAGTTCAAAATAAAAAGTTTGTTAAAAAAATTATGCTTCCTCAACTCTGTATGTTCCTCTAGCTATTGCTGTCTCTTGCATTTTATAGTTAAGGATCTTTTTTTTTTTTTTTAAGGATTTTATTTATTCACCTGACAGAAACACAGCCAGAGAGGGAACACAAGCAAGGGGAGTGAGAGAAGGAGAAGCAGGCTTCCTGCCAAGTAGGGAGCCTGATGCAGGGCTTGATCCCAGGACTCTGGGATCGTGACCTGAGTCGAAGGCAGACGCTCAACTGAGCCACTCAGACGCCCCTATAGTTAAGGATCTTGAAAGCACCGTCTGCATTTGCTTTTTCCACTTGCTTGCTTTCCATTCATGCTAGCTCTACCGCCCAAACATTTCTGAAGTAGCTCCAGTCAAGATTACCCATTACCTCTTTAACATTTTCATTTTATTATCTGTTTTTAACCTACTATTTTCCCAATTACAAAAATAATAAGAGGGGTGCCTGGGTGCCTCAGTCCATTAAGCATTCGACTCTTGATTTTGGTTCCAGCCACGATCTCAGGGTTGTGAAATTGAACCCAGAGTCAGGCCCTGTGCGGGGCATGGAGCCTACTTCAGATTCTCTCTCTCCCTTTCCTCTGCTCTTCACCACGCCCCCCACCACAGTAACTCTCAGTCTAAAAAAAATAAAGTAATAAAAAAACTCACTGAGGGGGAGAAAAGTCACAATCAATATAGGAATGTATACACGGCTTGAATATATACTCTAATTTTCCTTATTTGACTTCCCTACCCTTTCCCATCAAGACATCATTGACAACAGTTTGGTGCATACGCTCTCAACTCCCCCCCCCCTTTTTATATACTATGTACATTTTTTTAGATATTATACATGTATATATTTACATGGGAAAATATCAAAAAGCACATTATGTGTTTAAAAGCAAGATCCAGAACAGTATGGTATGGTTACTGCACTATCCCTACCAGGGTATGAGAGTTCTTATTTCCTCATATACTGAATATTATCTAATAAAAAATTCTGGGGCGCCTGGGTGGCTCAGTTGGTTGAGCGACTGCCTTCGGCTCAGGTCATGATCCCGGAGACCCGGGATCGAGTCCCACATTGGGCTCGCTGCTTGGTGGGAAGCCTGCTTCTCACTCTCTCACTCCCCCTGCTTGTGTTCCCTCTCTGGCTGTGTTTCTCTCTGTCAAATAAATAAAATCTTAAAAAAAAAAATCTGCCAACTGTTTAGATTACAACTTACATCTCATGGTTAATTTTCATTTTCTTATTATTAGTGACACTAAGCATTTTTTCATATGTTTATTGTTTCTTTTTTAATTATCTGTTTACATCCTTTTACCTCAACTGCTAAATGCAATGGATATTTCTACTTTATTTGATCTCTCTATAGCACTTGACACTACTGACTACTCCCTCCTTTTAAAAATTCCTTCCTATCATGGTTACTGTGAGCTACCTCTTTTATTTCTAGATTTCTTCTCATTTCTCTGGCCACTCCTCAGTCTTCTTTATTGGTTTCTCTCCCTCTGTACCCCTTCATCCCCCCCACACCGCCCCTCATGCTGGGGTCCCTCAAGGTTCCATCTTAGGTCCTCTTTGCTCCCTTACCTATACCATGATGCCATCTATCTTCTGGTTTTACCCACCAGTTGCCTATTGATGACTTATACCCTATAATTCTAGCCAGATATCTCCTTACCTGGAATTCCACCAAGGGAATTCTATAGGCATCTTTTTTTTTTTTTTTTTTTT
>PITA01014155.1:0-54768 GCA_004023965.1 Spilogale gracilis | reverse complement strand
AAAATCCTTTAGGGCCGCAAGCACAGCAGGAAACCTGTCATTAACAACCACCAGAGTGTCACCTCAGCAATTCTCAGGAGTGTGGGCTCTACTGTGTAACTCAGCTTTTTACCTCATCCAGGAGAGCTTTGTTTGACTGTCAGAAAATAGAACATGTGCATTTGTCTGTCATAAGCACACGAAGCTCTCTAGAGCACAAATAAACAAAAGATCATGTACATTGGCAAATGTGTTTGCATTATTTAACCAAACCAGATGAAGCACGTGAATAACCCTGCATATCAAGTACCATCAAGTAACTCGCTTGTAATCTGTCTTGTACAATACAGCCTTTGCCACTCATTCCACTCACTCAATTCAGACCCTGGAAATGCACTATTTTTAGACCGGCTTTGTACACTACTATTTACAAATCGCACTGTTAAATCCTTTGAATCGCAGCCAAGAAGTTGGGTGAGAACCTAGAAACCTGCCACAGAGATCAGCATCCTAATCAATTCTGGGACAGCCAGCACTAAAGATCTGCCTTTGCTTCCTTTCCTTCTTTCCCTTTGTCTCTGCGGGAATATCAATGTAAAAAGGCAAGGGGACAAAGAGATGGGCCTTATCTGTTCTTGTTGTTCAAATGGGTTGCTTTACTCACTCTCCTAGATAGCAGCCCCTGTGTCAACGTCTTTGGCAGTTTAAGTCGTTCCTTGTCAAAAGCACTTTCCATTTATTTACTTGGAAGCCAACGTGACCACAACAGGTGCGTCATGGAAAACTCAGAATTAGTTGCTTTACAGCCGCTTGGATTTGGTCACATGACATCCCACTGCTCCTGGCCAATCCACTGCTGGCAAGCTGGCCAAGTGGCCACACGGAAAGGAGGGACAGAAAAAAAAAAAATAGTAGGGAAAGTGTTGGCGTGAGGCAGGTGGTGGATGAGGCAATAGCAAAGAGAAAGGATTGCAACACCAGGGAGGAGATGAACGGCCTCATAATTTTGCAGCCAACAAGAAACCTGAAGGAACTAAGTTTGGCTCTATTTCTACAGCTTGAGAAAAGCTGAGAACGGAAGCAATGACTGGGCTAATTCTGGACAAAATTTTTTAAAAATGATTTTTGAGAGGAATCCAGATCTTTGCTTCAATTCTTAGCTTCTATGTAAATTGCTCATTTTCCAAAATTCTTTTTTTTTTCAGGTGACTTGAAGTGATTTGTATTTCATGGGATCATTTAAGACATCCCTGGTGGCCTAAAATGTGAACAGTTTGATCTTTTCCCTTTTGCTCACCTTCCTCATGGAGACATCTTGTTTCTTCACCTAGTCTGAACTGGCCGGTGGAAGCAGGGCAGCCAGACTGTAGCTGGACGGTGACCTCCTGTCCTACTCCGGTAACTGCGCTTGGATGGCCTCATGTTCTCCATGGTAGTATATCTTTCCCTTAATAGAAATAAGCAGACAAATAGAAACGGGTTTTGAGCACTTTGGATCAAAAGTGGTCTCTGAATTTAAGGCATTTTATTATTTTATTATTTCAATTTAATAGGGTCTCCATATTCATTATAATATTAGAGATTTTATGAAAAAAAATAGTGTGCCAAGATGATTAATAACAATGACAACAAAATCTCTCTGCTTTTCAGCCCATAGGTACCAGGTACCATTCTAAATACTTTATACAATATCTCTATGCATACCAATAACTCTGCAAGTTAAGTATCATTTTCTACATTGTGGGAGAGCACTGAGAATTAGAAGGGTACTTGGGCAAGGTCATCAGCCAATAAACGGCAGATGTGAAATTCAAAACTAGGTGTGTTTTGTCCTTTCTACCATACAATGCAATGCTATTTGCAAATGTGAACTCATTCCAAGCCATCAAAGGGAAACTGGCTTTACTTTGATGAATATCAATTCCGGATTTAGGCATTTTAACAGATTTAATATATTTATTTATCTCAGGATTCTTACAGAAAAGTAGTATGGCTGTTATCTGGGTTTTCACTTGTAGAATTACGCTTATCTACCACTACTTTTAATTCTTTACTATCTTCAAAGTATTCCACTTCACCTGATTCTTTTCCTGGAATGCTGGTGTAGAGAACATGGTCTATCATAACAGTGCATGAGAATATCCTGGCTTTCTTTATAGATGCACGAATAAATGAGGAATGAAATTTTCTCCAAACCTGAGCACATAGGCAGCACCATTATATGGCAGGCTTGCACACACACAAAATTTGACACAAATCAATCATTGGACAAAGCTTGGGCAAGGGCGGGTGCTAAATAGGAAAAGGAACAAAGGTCATAAGGTGGTGCAAATAAAACAGGAAGCAAGTGTTGGTAAATTTTACATGTACGATAGTATTGGTGTTATAGTGACTGTCTGCTTAATAATTATTCTCACTTTCCTCCTCTGTGTCCGTTTATTGGTTGGTCACCACCATCACCCAATAAGGGTGATGGGAGGAAATAAGAAGTATAGGTCTTTTTTTCTTTTCTTTTATTTGAGTATAGTTGACACACAGGGATATATAGTTCTTAATATAGATTCTAGAAACTGGAAATGGCCTTTTATAGCTTGAAAACCAAAGCTTTGGGCCTCAATGTAGATCATAGATATCACTATAGTCTTTATTACTTGGGTTTTTTCCATTTGCCTGTATCTCCATGTTCCATTTCTGTTTTGTCTGTAGAGAAAATGAAATAGAATTACCTCTTACACTCATACTGCTATTGACATTAAATTTCATCTTCTTTTATTATGATCAGCAAAGTTACTCATAACATTGGAATTTGTTTTTTGCTTTTAGAGTTATAGCTACTGCTGCTGTTGGAATAATTAGGATTGCTTTGGCACTGTGTTCCACCTAAACTTATGGCATTTGTGTACTATTTACCTTTCAGAAAAGCTATTTTCAAAGAAGAAAAAGAAAATGGGAGTACAGACTTCCAACAGCACACATTTTTTCTGTTCTCTCTTTGGCTCTAAAAGAGTATGCGTGAAACAGAATTTCAGGCTGTAATTAATGCAGCTCTTCATAAGATAAGAGGTTCTTTCATCTATAGAAAAATTGCTGCACTAATTCTCAGTGAGAATCAGAATGCTCTGGTTAATGCTCTTTTCACAAGAGGAATTCACCTTTTCTACTCTCTACATATTTACAATCAAATTTAATATCTTGTTACAGGAAACTGGAGGTGAATAAACATGCAATGATGATATTATTTTATGGAACTGAGTGTATAAACCTTAAATATTAATATTATGTTTAGATAAATGCTGAATAGAGATTACATATGGAATTTCCAAATAATATTGACTCTCCAGTAATGTATTTGCAAACACAGACCTTAGTTGATACAACTTAGTTCCAGCTCTTTCGGTGGGGAGGTCAGGGAGGGTAAACAAATCGGGAAACGCATCCTCATTTGACACCGTGAGGAAAAAGGGCTATAGTTCCTTGTTATATCCTAAAGTACTCTCCAAACAAGGAAGAACCTCTGCTGTTTCTATCTTGGTTTAAATATCTCCTTGTAGAACACATATTGAAATTCAGAAACAATATTTTTCTTATGTATGTTTTATATGTGGGCTTGGAATGATCGGTAATGCATTGGCACTGTGTTCCACCTAAATGTATGGCATAGGCACACTATTTAACTTTTTAAAGAACCCATTTTCCAGTAAGAAAAGAAGAATGGGAGTATCGCAAATGACTAGAAAGAGACCATAAGATTCTTCCCTGCGCTTCTATCAAAGAAGACCCCACTTAAGACAGTAAGACCCATGTAGCATTGGTAATCCACTGGCTCTTTGTATGTTCCTCATTTTCCACAAACATACCTACTTACATGATCATTCCTTCCCTTCCATCATGATACCATAGGAAATAGGTATGAAAGGGGGTAAACAGTTTTGCCATTGGACACAAAGGCTCAGATACTTGCTTAATGCAGGAAATTAGGTAGTTTCACTAAATAATGTGCATGGTTTCGGGTATGATTGCTGCCAGTAAAAATGAATGGGAAGTTTCAGCAATAAAGTTATTGTTATTTAAGGTATAAGAATAATATTCAATTAAGTGATAAGATTTTGTAATACCTCAAAAAAGAAAGAAAGACAATGAGGTGCCTGGGTGGCTCAGTCATTAAGCATCCTCCTTCAGCTCGGGTCATGATCCTGGAGACCCCGGGATCGAGCCCCACACCGGGCTCCCTGCTAAGCAGAAGCCTGCTTCTCCCTCTCTCACTCCCCCTGCTTGTGTTCCCTCTTTAGCTGTGTTTCTCTCTGTCAAATAAATAAATAAAATCTTAAAAAAAAAGGACAATAACAGACTAGCAGGATAGCTTCTGTACTTGTCCAGTGTTCACTTTTCCCCTACACGTCCTTGCCTGTGTGTGCACACGTACACACATGCAGAAAAAGATTTTTTCTTACATGTTCACAAAGAGACAAGACTTTTAAGCTCAAAACTTCTTAAGAGTAAGAAACTTTTCTTAGTAGACAGTCAACAGATTCTGAGAGAAGAAATCTGACGGAGCCCTTTTCCTTGGTTCTCTTTGTTCATATCGTTCACTCTCACACAAGGAGGGCTGCTACGTAGGGTAAGACCTTCAAAGGAGATGAAAGTGGATTATTCTGCACTAGGTGCCAAGCAATCCAAAGCTTCAGTTAATGTGGTATCTCTTTTCCTTGCCTCTGGTCCTCAGTTTTCCTTTTGTATCCTGAAAACAACATTGGCATTAAATTGGGTTACGGGACAACAATCTGTCATCAACCACTGCTTATAATTTTGCCTCCCAAGTAAACATTCGGTAAATAACCTTTACCTTTAGGGCACACTGTACAAGGCCCCTAGGGTAGTATTTGAATCTATTCCTCTTAGGAAAGATGTGAATTATTTTAGACTTGAGTTTACACAATCAGAACATTTGCCTAATCCGTTCTAATGTGCAATGCTTTACAGAAAGATTTTTATTTATTTATTTATTCATTCACTATTTATTTATTTATTTTTCAGATTGTATTTATTTGACAAAGAGACACACAGCGAGGGAAGGAACACAAGCAAGGGGAGTGGGAGGAGAAGCAGGCTTCCCGCTGAGCTGGGAGCCTGATGCAGGCCTGGATCCCAGGACCCTGAGTTCATGACCCGAGCTGAAGGCAGACACTTAATGACTGAGCCACCCAGGCGCTTCTACAGAAAGAGTTTTAAATCAATATAAGCAGATATCTACCACACAGAAGTCCTTGTAATAGAAACCAGTGGAAATGTACAAATGTTCCTAGTAACACTATTTAAAATAGACTAAACTATTTGGAAATAGCCTAAATAACCAACCATTGATAGGAAAATAAGTATGGCATAGTCACATGTGGAATGCTATAAACAGTAAAAATGAACTACAACTACATACGAAATATGATTATTAACATAATATTCTGTGAAAAAGTAAGTTCCAGGGCACCTGGATGGCTCAGTCAGATAAGTGTCGATTCTCGATTTCAGTTCAGGTCATGATCTCAGGGTTGTTGGACGTTCTGAGCTCAGCGGGGAGTCTGCTTCAGTCCCTCTCCCTCTGCCCCTTGCCTGGTTCACATGCTGTCTCTCTCTCTCTCAAATAGATAAATAAATAAATCTTTCTTAAAAAGTGAGTTCCAGGGCCTCTGGGTGGTTCAGAGGGTTAAGCCTCTGCCTTCGACTCGGGTCGTGATCTCAGGGTCCTGGAATTGAGTCTCAGGGCTCTCTGCTCAATGGACAAGCCTGCTTCCCCCTCTCTCTCTGCCTATTTGTGATCTCTCTCTCTCTGTCAAATAAATAAATATAATAAAAAAAAATGAGTTCCAAAGATTACTTCCAACATAAAAGCCACTTTATTATTTTTTTTAAAGATTGTATTTATTTATTTGACAGTAAGAAAGCCAGAGAGGGAACACAAGTAGGGAGAGTGGGAGAGGGAGAAGCAGGCTCCCTACCAAGCAGGGAAACCGATGTGGGGCTTAATCCCAAGACTCTGGGATCATGACCTGAGCCGAAGGCAGACACTTAACAACTGAGCCACCCAGGTGCCCCACTAAAGCCACTTTAAATTTAAAAAGGAACTAAAGAATGCACTTAGTAGTTATTTGTATATATGTAGTGATAACAGTATATAAAAGTGCAAAAAATAGTGGTTGTTTTAGGTGTGGGGAGGGAGGGATGTGGGATGGAAAAATGGTATATACGTAGATTCCTGTTGATATTTTTTAAAGATTTTATTTATTAATTGAGAGAGAGATTGAGAGAGACAGGGAGAACACAAACGGGGGAGAGGCAGAGGGTGAGGGAGAAGCAGACTCCTTGCTGACCTGGGAGTCTGATATGGGGTTCCATCCCAGGACCTGGAGCTCATGACTCAAGCTGAAGGCAGATGCCCAATGATCTGAGCCACCCAAGTGCCTCTATTGTCATAAACATGAAACATTAGTTTATGTTTGCTTATAAAATTAACAAACATTAGAGACGCCTGGGTGGCTCAGTTGGTTAAGCCATTGCCTTCAGCCCAGGTCATGATCCTGGAGTCCTGGGATCGAATCCCGCATCCGGCTCCCAGCTCTGCGGGGAGTCTGCTTCTCGCTCTGACCTTCTCCCCTCTCATGCTCTCTCTCACTCACTCTCTCCTCTCTCAATAAATAAAAAAAATTTTCAAAAATGAATAAACATTAATCATCAAATAAACAGACCATGCATGGAGTAATGATCAACATGAAATAAAGTATTGGCAGATTATATGGTGAATGCTTACCTAAAAATGAAGGAGGACATGGTTTCATGCAAAATAAAATAAATAACAAAAGACTAAAGTCATCCTAAGGGCAACATACTATGGGATTTGGATCTGGCCACTTCCAATTGCCCCTCATGTCTGATCTATCCTTCCCTGACTCCTTTGGGAGCCATCTCCACTTTGAATCCTTAATAGTAGATATTCCCTGTAACTTTATCATTGTTTCTCTTCTCTTGTCCCTATGCAATCTCTCCTTTGAAGAGCACATTTACTCCCACCTCTCCAATTGCCTTTCACAGGGTTCCCCAGAGATATCCACCCAACATTGATTTCCCTCCAGCAGCATGATTTCAGCTGCTCATAGTGTAGCTCTCCTTGGATTCTAAGCATTATCTCAGTTAACCATCAGTGTGCCCATGAACTAGTCATGTAAGATCTCTGTCCATTGATTTCTTCATCTCTGAAAAGAGAAGTCTGTACATATAATTTCTAAGGTCCTTACCATCTCTAAATTTCTATGAATTTATGGGGCTCTTGGGTGGCTTAGTCAGTTAAACATCTGACTTCAACTGAGGTCATGATCTCAGGGTCCTGGGATGGAGCCCCATGTCAGGCTCCATGCCAGGCTCCATGCTCACTGAGGAGTCTACTTGTCCTTCTGCCCCCTCCTCACACACTCATGTATTCTATCTCTCTCTCTTTTTAAAAAATATTTTATTTTATTTATTTGACAGAAAGAAACACAGCTAGAGAGGGAACACAAGCAGGGGGAGTGAGATAGGGAGAAGCAGACCTCCGACTGATCAGGGAGCCTGATGTGGGGCTCGATCCCAGGACTCTGGGATCATGACCTGAGCCAAAGGCAGATGCCCAATGACTGAGCCAAATAAAATGTTCTTTAAAAAAATTTATTTATGAGAGGCAGTGATGAGAGAGAGAGAGTGAGCACAAACAGGGCTGGGGTGGGGAGGGAAAAGGATCAAGGAACCTCCTGATGTGGGGCTTGATCCCAGGGGCTCAATTCCAGAATGAACTGAGCCACCCAGGTGCCCCTTTCTCTTTCAAATAAATAGATAAAATCTTTAAAATAAAAATAAATTTCTATCAATTTATGGATTATTGATTCTTCTTGGCATTAGCTGTTTGTCCAGGATACCACCATTTTTCCAAGCTTATCTTTGACTTACATCTAGTTTCATTGGCTTATAATCAATCTGATACCAAATTTTGTCATTTCTGCTTTTGATATGTCCCTTAAATTTACCCCATTTTTCCCATTTCCCTGGTTTTACCTTAGTCCTGGATATATGTTGTCCTTATGATGATTTTATACCTGGATTACTTTAAAACTATTTTATTTATTTATTTGTTTGTTTGTTTGTTTGTTTATTTTTAAAGATTTTATTTATTTGACAGAGAGAAACACAGCGAGAGAGGGAACACAAGCAGGAGGAGTGAGAGAGGGAGAAGCAGGCTTCCCGCTGAGCAGGGAGCTTGATGCGGAGCTCGATCCTGGGACTCCAGGATCATGACCCGAGCAGAAGATGGATGCCCAATGACTGAGCCACCCAGGTGCCCCTGCTTTAAATCAATTTTAACAAATTTTCCTGTTTCCCATTCCCTCCTTCTTTCACATACCACTTCCAGATTATTCATGGAAATAGCTTAGAAAAATTAATGTCAGACCAATTTAAGAAGCCATGATTCTGTATTACCTCCTAAAGCAATTCCATACTCCTAACAACTTTAAAGTTCCTCTGTAGTGCATATGATCATCTATCTGGCTTTCTCTCTCACCACTCCTTGGAACTTATATTGCACTGAAACCACAGTCATCAATGTCATAGAAATATGTACAATAATTTCTGCCTTTGAACCTTTATGCCAATTTTTCTTTTTTCCTTTTCCTTTTTCTTTTTCTTTCTTTATTTGACAGAGAGAGATCACAAATAGGCAGAGAGGCAGGCAGAGAAAGAGGGGGAAGGCAGAAGCCCAATGACTGAGCCACCCAGGCACCCCAATAAATAAAATCTTAAAAAAAAATCTTTTCTGGGGTGCCTCAGTGGCTCAGTCAGTTAAATATGGCTTCCTTCAAGTCAGGTTAAGATCCTGGAGTCCCAGGGTGGAGCCCCATGTTGCACTCCCTGCTCAATAGGCAGTGTGCTTCTCCAACTCCCTCAGTTTCCCTTCCCCTGCTCCTTCCCTTGATCATGCTCACTCACTCTCTCTCTCTCTCTCTCAAATAAATAAGTAAAACATTAAAAAAAAATTCTTTCCAACCCTCTTTTGGATCAATTACAGTTTTTCCCTATTTCCCCCCACTAATGCTTCAGGCGGTAACTATTCTTTGTGTTTATCCTTAATTTAAAAAACAAAGTCATATACTTAATCAATTGCTCTACCAATTTTTTAAACAACACAAGAAACTTACACCCTTTTAACTTTGATCATCCCTTCTTTGTTACATATAATTGCTGTCTGAATTTTAGTTCTCTCGGTATTAACTGAAAATATTGTTATTTAATTACATATTTAACAATTACTTTGCTCATTATTCTTTATTGCACTTAAATTGTCCAGGTAAAATTTCTCTTCCTGAAGTACGTCCTTCAGAAATTATTACTGAGTTGATTTTGTGTGTGTGTGTGTGTGTGTGTGTGTGTGTATGTATATTTACATACATAAATGTGTGCTTATGTTGGGTGTTGGTATGTCCAGAAATGTTCTTTTTTCCTCATGCTCTTTAATGATTATCAGAGTATGGATTTTTTTAAAATTAAGATTTTATTTATTTATTTGACAGAGAGAAACACAGCTAGAGAAGGAACACAAGCAGGGGGAGTGAGAGAGGGAGAAGCAGACTTCCCGCTGAACAAGAAGCTCCATGTGGGGCTCCATTCCAGGACTCCAGGATCATGACCTGAGCCAAAGACAGACGCTTAACGACTGAGCCACCCAGGCACCCCCAGAGTATGGATTTATAGGTTAACAGTTATTTTTTCTTACAACATCCCTACAATGTGTCTAAGTATATATTTTCATTTGCGTTTCATTGTGCTTTCAGAATCTGAGAACTCATATCTTTATTCTAGAAAATTCTCAGCTATAATTTCTTTGAATATTATGTCTCCCTGATTATCTGTATTCTCTTTTTTTCCAGTAATCCAAATAATCTCATTCCTCCACATCTTTTACTTTTTAATCTTTATCTTCTAATTTATACTTTTCCCTTTTTGTAAAAAAAAAAAAATTCTATTTAACTGATATCTTTTTTCTAAAGAAGCAGGCTTCCCGCGGAGCAGGGAGCCCGATGTGGGACTTGATCCTGGGTCTCCAGGATCATGACCTGAGCCGAAGGCAGTCGCTCAACCAACTGAGTCACCCAGGCGCCCATCACTTTCCTAGTCTTAAGCCAGTAGTTCTATTATCTGAAGTTACTGAGACTTTAACTCTCCTCTTTGTTGTCTCTGTGGCTTCTTAGTCATGGTGGAGTTTCCCTTCCTCTTCATATTTTTGATTGAGGTCATCTTCAGGCTTTATCGATAGCAATCTTACATGGATTATTTGTCCCTCCCAAGCAGTTTTCCATTTGCCTCTATTGGCCACATCTGTGTTACCACTCACTGGGTCTTTTTATGTGGATTTTTAGGCTGAAAGATTCCTAGACCATTCAGATAGTCTGAATTCAAACCCAAAACCTACACGAAACTTTCTTTTTTCCCTCCACCCAAGCCCAGGCCAAGAGAGGCAAGCATCCTTATCACCTCCAAGTGCCCATGATTTTTTTTTTTTTTTTCTTTTATGAAGGATATAGCCCTTCTAGATCCTGGCTTTATGCAAGGATCTTGGTTCTAACTACTTCGCTGGCACTCAAGACCTAATTTCTTGCATTTGTGTAGACTTTCATAGGTCATATTCAATACCTGAAACCTCCCCTCAAATTTGCTAGAAGATCAGTTCATGCCTACTTTTTGGTATTTTTCTTCCCTTTTAATTTTTAGTACTCAGGGATTTACTTTCCATAATTATAAGCTCAACTATGCATTTAACACTATTCTTTAGAAGGAATGCCATGATCTAATCTGATTTATGCTATAATCTGAAGTTTAAGCCTACCGTTTTAGAACTGGGTCTTACCTTCCCATCAGCCTTTGTGGACTTAACATTTTACAGTATTCTAAAAGCAATCTCACCTAGGACTCAGACTCTGAATCCCTTTCCCTTGGTTCCTGTGCCTGCCCCAACTTCCAGGGATCCTGGCCAGAGCCAGACTCTACTCCTGCCAACCTAGAGGGGAATATTGGCCAACAATAGCTTTCTATCTCATTACCAAAACAATACTCTTTTAGCCTCAGGCCCATCCTTAACATTGCCTCTAGAATGACTTCTTCTAAAATTTTGGTCTGATTATGTAACCCCCTATAAAAATTCTCTACATCAAAATGAAGCCTCCTCTTTTAAAAAAAGGAAGGAGGGGCTATATTATTAAAAAAATGTCAATGTCATAAAAGTAAAAAAAGGGCTGCAAAAATGTCCTAGATTAAAAGAGTAAAAGGACACAACAATTAAATGTAATACTTTATCTTAGAATGGATCCTTCACTGGAAGGAGAAATGCTATAAAAGATGTCACTACTTCAGTTGACAAAACTGGCATATGAATTCCAGATTAGAGAAACACTTTTATATCAGGATTAAATTTAAAGTTGATAACCATACTATGATTATGAAGAGAGCATCCCTATTGTTAGGAAAAACACACAGAAGTATTCTGGAGAAGAGAGCCATGATTACTCTTAAATGGTATAGAAGAAAATGCATGTGTGCATATATGTGCACACACATCATAAAAAGGAGAGTGAGAAATCAAATGAAAAACTAATGGGACAAAATATTAACAATAAGTGAATGTGGGTAAAGGATATATATACTGGTGTTTCTTTTTTTCTTTTTCTTCTTTTTAAAGATTTTATTGAGTGAGAGAGGGAGAAGCAGGCTTCCTGCCAAGCAGGGAGCCAGATGCAGGACTCGATATTGGGATTCCGGGGGATCACGACCTGAGCTGAAGGCAGTTGTTTAACGACTGAGCCACTCAGGCACCCCATATATTGGTGTTTTGTACTATTTATACTTGCAACTTTTCCGTAAATTTGAAATTATTTTCAAATAAAAAGTTTTAGATAAAACAAAATGAAAAACCCTCCACTGTTTCTCCACTGCCTGAGGATGTAATTAGACACATAGCAACCTGGCTCTGACTCCTTTCTAAACTACACCTGCTACCATTTCCCCTCTCCTGGCCTAGTTAGCAGGTTAGTGCTTCCCATCCCCCAAACACACCACAGCTTCCTGCCTTTGCTGATGGAGCTCCCTATGCCTGAAGTCTACTCTGCTCCTTTCCTGCTCAGAAAATCTTCACTTTCTCAAGGCCTAGCTCAAAATTATCTCTGTCATAAAGTTCTCTGAAAATTCTTAGAGAAAGCTAGAATGAAACAATATACTTTTTAAAATAAGAAACACGTAAAATTAAAGACTTTGAAAGAGTTGGCTCATTTCATTTTACAATTCTTTTTAAAGTTTATTTATTTATTTAAGTAATATCTGCATCCAACGTGGGGCTGGAACTCATTACTCCAAGATCAAGAGTCACATGGTCTTCTCCCTGAACCAGCCATGAGTCCCACAAATATTTTAAAATTCATTAATTGGGGCACCTGGGTGGCTCAGTCCTTAAGTGTCTGCCTTTGGCTCAGGTCATGATCCCGAAGTCCCAGGATAGAGACCCTGCATCGGGGCTCCCCGCTCAGTGGGAAACCTGCTTCTCCCTCTTTTACTACCCCACTTGTGCTCCCTCTCTAACTGTGTTTCTCTCTGTCAAATAAATAAATAAAATCTTTAAAAATAATAATAAAATTCATTAATTAATTTTTAAAATATTTCATTTACTTATTTGTCAGAGAGAGAGAGAGCGCAAGCAGGCAATTTGTATTTGAAACTTTCTACTATGATTTTACCATGTTACAGTACGTTATGCTATAGCCTTTTGTGCATCCTATAAGATAGCATACTACATTGTAATTATTTCTTCAGCATTGGTTTCACCAATCGCAGTGTGGGATGGGAACTATCTTATCATCATACCCTCTCTAATATTTGGCAAGATTCCTAGGATGTAGTTGAATCTAAGTAAATTGAATGGTTATCCTGTAAAATCACCTAATTACCAAATATAATTTCAACAAGCACATACACTCATCTCCTGAGTTTAACATCACAAATAGTAAGTATTTACTATTTATTTATCCTAGCAAATAAATAGTAAACACTTAGCAAAACTGTTTTCACTGAACTTACACCTTCCCATGGGCAATCTAATAAATAGGACTGGTATTTCTCTTGTTCTCACCATGCAAAATGACATGTAATGGGTGGGTGAATAAGGGTTATTGGTCTACACATAGTGAAAGCTTTTAATAGCAAGTTTACATAGAACCAAATCTAGTTATGGTCAGAATTTGAAAATCCCACCAGACTCAAAGCACTGTGTAACAAAATTCCATTTCAAGTCTATTTGTCTCTGGTTTCTTAGACTTGTGTTTTACTTTTGTCTGTAGGTAATTTCATCTTTGAACAAACATTAACATCTGTGTGGTTAGATTTGTCAGATGAATATGTGTCTGCATCTGTCTCTGTGTTTAGAAAATAAATAATTTTATACTTTAAATTTATCAAGACAATTATATCAGTGGAAATTTAAATAAGCATTGTGGAGGTCTAAAAATTTTCCCTTCTTCCCTTATAGGTTGGCTGGTCTAATAATTAAACTGATCCTAGGCAGATTAATGGAAAAAACACAAAATTATTTACATATAGGAACCCCATAAAGGTAAGATTCAAAAGTCAGCCAAGTATTCCAAAGGCAGTGGATGGAACATCTAGAGCTAAAGGAAGAGGTAGGAGTTTGGGGATACTAAGGGAAGGAGGGCCATTCAGAGAAAGACAGAAGAGATGTCTAGAAAACAAAGATTGACCTGTTATGGAGGTAAGTTTCTTAGGTAAAAAGTTGGTCTATGATAGTAACTCTCTTCCTGACATGGCCCCCTTTCCAATGTAAATTTAGGTAGAGATTTTGCTGAATCTGCTGGGTTTTGATTGCTTTCAGATCAGAATAACCCTCAAGGCCAAAGTGCCATATTTTAGGGTGACAAATTCTGCTCCTCTTCAGCATTCCCCAGACGCTATATTCTCTAGAGAGTAAAGAAAAACAGTGCCTTCTAGGATTTAAATCAAAGTAAAGAAACCAAAGTAAATTTATATTTTTATGATCTGCAACCTACAGAAAATGACACATGCACAACTTCCCCCAAATCTAATTTAAATCCTAGCATATCAGTTGTTTCCAGAATTTTTTTTAAATTATTTATTCCTTTACTTGAGAGAGAGATAGAGAGAGAGAAAAAGAGCAGGGGGAGGGACAGAGGGAAGCTGAGGGGTAGACGAAAGGGAAGGACAGAGGAAGAGTGGGGCTCAATACCAGGGCTGACCTGGGGCTCAGTCCTACGATGTTGAGATTATGACCTGAACCAAAGTAGATGCTCAACCGACTGAGCTACCCAGGTGCCCCTGTTCCCCGGAATTGTTTTTAAAAAGATTTTATTTATTTATTTGACAGAAAGAAACACAGCTAGAGAGATATGACCAAGGGGAGTGAGAGAGGGAGAAGCAGGCTTCCCATGGAGCAGAAAGCCTGATGTGGGCCTTGATCCTGGGACTCCAGGATCAAGACCTGAGCCAAAGGCAGTTGCTTAAGCAACTGAGCCACCCAGGCGCCCCCATATTTTTCTTAAAGAAACAGTTAAATAACTGTTAAGAATTTTTTTTATTATGAAGTTGTAATATGGGGCGCCTGGGTGGCTCAGCGGGTTAAAGCCTCTGCCTTCGGCTCAGGTCATGATCTCAGGGTCCTGGGGTCGAGGCCCGCATTCGGCTCCCTGCTCACGGGGAGCCTGCTTCCTCTTCTCTCTCTGCCTGCCTCTCTGCCTACTTGTGATCTCGCTCTCTGTCAGATAAAGAAAATCTTTTTTTTAAAAGATTTTATTTATTTATCTGACAGACAGAGAGAGATCACAAATAGGCAGAGAGGCAGGCAGAGGGAGTGCAGGGGAAGCAGGCTCCCCGCGGAGAGCCTGATGTGGGACCCGATCCCAGGACCCGATCCCAGGACCCAGAGACCATGACCTGAGCGGATGGCAGAGGCTCAACCTTCTGAGCCACCCAGACGCCCCAATAAATAAAATCTTTAAAAAAAATCAAAGTTGTAATATGTTGAGTATTATTGTGTTTCAGTGCAACATGAAGTCTATAGTTTCCGATATTAGGTGTCTCAGATCACAGTCATTACAAATAACAAGTCTTACTTTGTATTTCATTAAGTCTCCCTTTCATATTACAGTTAGTAACATTTGATTTCTCTTCAGTATAGCCACTCATTTCAAAAGTTAAAAATTGAAGATGTGCTGCAACCAGAGCTCTTAAATTACAAAGCTCGATGATTATATTTGACATAAGATCTCTGATCTACAATTAGAGACTAGGGAGAACATACTGTTGATTCAGAAAGGTTGAGAGGCTTGTATGTGATGACCCAGAAAAAAATCTTAACTCCTTGAGTTTTAATAATAAGCTACAACACATTATTTGTTCTCTCGGTTCTTCACTTCACCTTTGCCCCACATATGACATGTAACTCAGAGAACTAGAGATGTCTTTCCTGGAAAGGAAGGGAATTAGATCAAACATAATTGCTACTGGCAAACACTTGGAGGTCTTGGCACCAGGGAGTAGGACCCATGGGTCATAGGCCTAACAACACCAACTCACTATAAAGACTTTCCAACATTAATAGCTACTTCATAACAGAATGGGTTGCTCTGGGATAATCCCACTTCCTACCAGACAAGTGTTCAAGGAGCAGCAGGTGACCATCTGCAAATCTACTGTTTCTAACACTGGACCAGACACTGCTACAGTAATCCAAAATCCTTCCCATGTTGGAGACTTAATGCTTATGATATTATTGCCATTCCATCCAGTTTCTGTTACTATCCAAGTCTTGCCTGACATTTTGTCAGTATCGGTTAAAGTCATTGGAAATGGTCATTGCACCAGACCTAAGTATCAGTTTCCTGATCTAGAAAGTGAGAGCATTGATGAGATGATTTCTAGAATTCTGTCTACTACTAGCCAGATTCTGAACCCATAAGGAGGAGACCACTGTGTTTTTACTCCATTAACTCTTTTTGGTTAACATCTAAGAAATTTAATAAATGCATTACCTTTTTTTTAACAATACACAACCTTTAGGAATCTATTCATTTTCACTGATTCAATTTTAGTCATTTTGTTTGCTTTTGCCAGTGGGAAAAGATAATGTCACATAATTAAAATAATAAATAACATCCCCAATAATTTATGTTTGTTAATCTTGTGACAGGACCTCCAGCTATTTTTTGCTAGAACTAACTAAAAACAGCACATAACTTGCAGCTCATGCAAGTTTTCACAGTTTAAAAATTGAAGATAATGTTGCAACCAGAGTTCTTAAATTACAAAACTCAATGATTATATTTGATATAAGATCCTATGATCTATAATTAGGAACTAATGAGGACATGTTGTTGACTCAGAAAGGTTGAGAAGCTTATATATGATGACCCAGAATAAATCCTAAATCCTTGAGTTCTAATAATAAGCCACAGCACTATATATATATAGTGATATGGCATTAATTGATAAAAATGGTCCCAGGAATCAATCTGCAAGTGATATATGCCACATATATTTTATATTATTTATATAATATAAATATATTATAATATAAATATATTATATAATATATATTATATAATATATAAATATATAATATATAAATATATTATAATATAAATATATTATGTAATATATATAATATAAATATATTATATATATTATATAATATAAATGTTATATAATATAAATAATATAAAATATATGTGGCATATATCACTTGCAGATTGATTCCTGGGACCATCATAGCCCAGGCTGTTTGAGTATAGAGACACATATTCTAGGATTGCCCATACCCTATTCTCTGAGGTCAGATAACACTCAGCCTCTGAGGTCTCTAACACCTCACATAGGATCCTTCATCCCCTATCTGTGGGACTCTTAAGACCTCACCTGTGAAATTGCCAATACCTAACAAGTATTAAAATTAAAGGCTTTGGGACCAAAGCTACACTAAGGTGTAAAGGGGTTGAAATGCAGCTTCTGACTTGAGAACATCCAGAGTAGTGGCATGTGCAGAAATCTCTGCAGAAACACCCCAACCTCAGGTCAAGTGAGGCAAATCCATGGAATTAGGCCCAGTGATCACTCCTATGCTTGTCAACTTATTTTTTATCAATTAATGCCCAAATATAATCCACTTTAATCATCAGTCCTTGAGCATGATTATTCTCCTACTGTTCTTTGGATGAGTCCTCCATTCCTCCTCACTTGCTGAAACCTGCCACTATACTCTCCATATGCTCCATATTCAGCAAACCCTCTTATATCTTCTTCTTCTTCTTCTTCCTCTTCTTCTTCTTCTTCTTCTTCTTCTTCTTCTTCTTCTTCTTCTTTTCTCCTTCTTCTTCTTCTTCTTTAAAATAAATTTGCCTTTTTGTATTTTTTAAAGACTTTATTTATTTGACAGAGAAAGACAGCAAGAGAGGGAACACAAGCAGGGGGAGTGGGAGAGGGAGAAGCAGGCTTCCCGCTGAGCAGGGAGCCTTACATGGGGCTTGATCCCAGGATCCTGGGATCAGAACCTGAGCCGAAGGCAGATGCTTAACAACTGAGCCACCCAGGCACTCCATCATCCATTTCTCTAGAGTCTTTTCACCTTCTTGCTCCAGTTAAACCTTAGACCCCACTTCTCTTTTGGACCATTCATATTTGAGACCACTATTGTGCTTGTTTATTCTCACACAGCAGGAAGAGGGGGAGTTGGTGTTTCATTGTCCCCATTGCCATTTCCAGACCCTTACTCTACTACACCCTCTCCTCTGAGAAGGTGTCACACCCCCTAGGTGTGAAGTACCTCCTTTTCACCTTTTAGTAGCTTTCATTTCTGGGCCTGCCATTCACTCTTCAATTTCCTGGTAGTGCTCCTCTCAATGCCAGTAATTTCAAAATTCAGAGTTGACCCATGTGATATCTGCCCTCCAGGTCTCAATCTACCCATCTCTAATAGCCTTAACGTCTCTCCATCTCAACTGCCCGCTCTTGGGGTAACACTCTGGATCTTTAAGTCCTGCTCTCTGACCACAACTGTCTCTCCTTCAGCTTCTCCCTCCTGCTATGATTATTCTGTATCTAACCTTATATTTTTAGCCCATTGACCTCCTTCACTTTCTACCAATCCATCAGCCCTCTTTTTCATGCCTTGTTTCCTTATCCAGCTAAAATATCATGGCTTATCATTTCAGTAACACCCTTGCCAGTACCCTGAATTCCCTAGCCCACACCCTTCTGGAAGAATCCAAGCTCTACATTTATCCTCTTGTTTTTTCTCTATTTCTACACCAGAGCTGCCTTTTGGAGAAAGGATTGGTGTCATTATGAATTCATGATCACCAAACTGAGAGAGTCCCTCAACATTGCCTACCTAGCAAGCTTCCTATAGTTCCCTGGACTCATTCTCTACAACAATCTGAAACTCTTCTCTCTTCAACCTGTACTACCCATCTCCCACCTCCCACACAAATCTCTTTACCCTCAGGGAAGAGACCAAAGTCCTTACAAGCTTTTGATCTAACTTACCTGTCCAGTTTCATTTTATACTGGTCTCACTTTTTCTTTCCAACCACAATGGCTTTCTTTTAGTTTGTAAACTGTCTCTTTCACTAATACATTCTTTGCACATGGCCTTTTATCATCCTATTATGGTTTTGCTTACCACTTTACTGGTTAATTCTTTTTCATCATTTAGACCACTGCTGTCCTATAGAACTTTGTTCAGTGATGCAAATATTCTATACCTGCACTGTCCAATATAGCAGGCCTTTGCCATGTGTAGCTATTGAGGATTTGAATGTGGCTAGTGTGACCAAAAAACTGAATATTATATTTCATTTAATTTTAATTTAAAATTAAATTATATACAGTTATCAATGACCAGTTCTGTTAGTATAGCTTTAGATTTTACTCAAGCCAAGCTTCCTTATAGCAGCTAAATCCCTATTTGGGTTCAGAGTCTTCTCCATCATGGCCCTTATCCTATCCTGCAGTACTTATCTTAGTTTGTAATTATGTATTAGTTGTGTGATTATTTGATTGTGACTGTATTTGTTCATCATTGTATCCCCAGCATCTTGCATAGCTCCTGGCATGCCACAAATGCTTTTCAATGTAAGAATGAATGAATGAACATTACTAGGGAAGAAGAAAGGGTATAGATTAAAATTGCTGCCACTCATCTTTAGTGCATAATATTCATGGTACAAAGAAAGGTGACTAAATTCCTGGAGTTGAGGTGCCACTGAAGAGTCAACTGGACAACCCATCTCCTGGGTCAGCTGGCCAGCACTGGTGCCCGTGGATGAATGGACAAATAATACTGACTCACAGGATAAAGGCAAGCTCCTGTCCCTCAAACTATAAGTATCATCTCATTATCAACATCCTATCAAGTTACCAAGTGTCAAAACAATAATTTCTTCTAGCAGAGCTATAAACCTGATACTGTATTCTTTTTTTTTTTTAAGTTTTATTTATTTGACAGAGAGAAACACAGCTAGAGAGGAACACAAGCAGGGGGAGTGAGAGAGGGAGAAGCAGGCTTCCCGCCGAGCAGGGAGCCCGATGTGGGACTCGATCCGGGGTCTCCAGGATCATGATCTGAGCCGAAGGCAGTTGCTTAACCAACTGAGCCACCCAGGTGCCCCTGATAATGTATTCTGGTGTACATTGGCTGCTCCTGATTTTTTGTAATTTAAAATATACTGGTGTAATTTATTTGAAAGTAAAGCACATTATTTCAAACCCGATTTACTCAGTTTAACATATGGCTTATATCTAAATGTCTCTTTAAAAATTATATACTCTCAGATGGATAGAATTATAATTTCTCCTATTTAAGAGGAACATAATTAAGTGTAGGCATGTAATTTTTGTGGAAACAGATATATCCTCTAGAACATCCTAAAATATTCCAGCTGCATCTCGTACTGATATTCCCTTTAGGAAAAAATAGGGAAAATAAATTAACCTCAAGGAATTCCTTCCATATCATAACACCAGAATTGTTCCCGTAACAAGTTTGAGAACTCCTTTCCAAGTCAAAATTTTTGAGGACTCTCCATTTTATTGTAATTGCATTTTTAGTGCTCAACTGAGTGAGAAAACATATAATGATAAAAGCTTCCATAAACCCGGTAATGTTCTGAAGGTAATAATTGCTAAACTATTTCTTATTTAAAAATAAGAGTATAAACATATGCATATTATTTACTTACAATGTAAACAATGTATACGATGGAAACACAGACTTGCTCTCCTATTTCTATATATCTACCGTAGTCCATAGCCCTTAGGTGGGGAACCATTAGAAAGTGTTAACCATATTTTGTTTTTGTTATATATCTGGCTGTTCAATATCTCAGAAACTGATCCAACAGTTAAAGCATAAAATGGAATCACTGAACAGAGACAGTCTTAGGCATATATATATATATATATATATGCCTTGTCATATATATATGACAAGGGAATTGTAGAAACTGGAGATATTCCAAGAGTTTATCTGAGTTGTTTCTCACAATGCAATAGAATTGTGTCTAAATCATACATAACAGAAATCACTGTATGATGTAGGTGCATTCATTAATGAAACAATGCTACTATTTTATACTGACTCTTAGCATATTCAGAATAAATGTGTTCTTTCTCCAGTTATGACTATTGCCATTGAAAACTCTCAACTTCCAAGCTCCTTTGGTTTTAGTTCCACCATTTTATATACGTGAGTTGAGGAGTACAAAAATCATTTTCTATTTCATAAGAGACCAGCTATCAGATCATTTTCTAGATAGCAGCACCTGCCTTTTACTGATTTAAATCATATTTTAACCACCAGGAATTGACTCATGACATTTCTTCCACCCCTTTTTTGATAATACTTTATATCAATTTGATTTTTGCATGTAAATTTCCCATTCTTAGAAGAACTTCGTCCCTACCCTACTAGTTATGCTAAGCATAACAATAGTGATTCAAGAGAAAAACATCCTGAAAATTTGCCCCTTTCAGGAGCTTTTTTAGTTTGTGAAATGGAACACTGTATTCACATTTCAATAGAAACATACCTAGATGACAAGTAAAAAGCAAGCTTCCTTTGGACAGTACTTACTAGGATCCAGCTATTAAATATTTCTCCATTTGTAGTTACTTTTCCTGTCTTCAAATTCTAGTTCTAGAGCTTCTGGTTTTACAAGGCATCTTAAATGAGTCATAGCGAAACAGCTGCTCCTTTAAGACCAGATTTATTTAGGTTGTGCTGACTCTGAATTTCTGAATCATAAGCTCACCTCCTTCTTCATCATGTAAACTCATGACACTTTGGTCCCTACCTTCCAGTTCTTCCTGATTTAAGCCCTCTACAAACAAATCCACTTTTGCCTATATCACAAAAAGAATGCACCCTACTTTTTAAGACATATACTTTGATGGATTTCTTTACCTATTCATCCTCCAAGATACATGGTAACAATAGGACTATTAGCAATCTGCCCAGATAACAAAATGCATTTTCATTTTAATTTCTATATAGCCAGGTTCTATAGCATGCCTCAGGAAGAGTTCTAAGCTATTCCTTATTTATTTATATTGATTGGTAATTCAGAATCCTCTGTTAATTCAATGATTAATACTAGTCTGTCCCATATCACAATTCATAAAAGCCTATTTCCCCAGATTATTTTAGCATAATAGGTTCTCAATAAATACTTGCTGAATCAATGAATAAATCAATTTATGGTTAGATGGGAAAAACAATCAGATCTCTTTCCCAAAACCACAACATAAAAAGTTGTGGCCAATGCTGCCTTCCACGTAACTTTCCCAGCATCCCAGTGTGAAGTCAATGTGTCCCAGGAAAAATATTAAGTTCTTTGCACTTGCTATATTGTGAAATATAAGTTTTCAATCTATTTGTCTGAAACAAAGTAAAATGTTCTTTAAGAAATAAACTAAAATAAAAAAAGAAATAAACTAAAATCAAAGATAACATCTGAGTGTCCTCCTATGAGTAGTTCTACCTCCTATGAGTAGTTCTACCCGAGTTGTCATCCCATACTTTTCCACTTTTCTTATGCCTGCTCTGACCAAAATCTGAGGCAACTCGGGAATTTTCTAGTCTTTCATATTAAAAAAAAAAACTTTGGGGTGCCTGGGTGGCTCAGTCAGTTAAGTGTCTACCTTAAGCTCAGGTCATGATCCCAGGGTCCTGGGATAGAGCCCACCTCCCCTGCTTAGCAGGGAGCCTGCTTCTCCTTTCCCTCTGCCCCTCCCTCCTACTCATGTGTGCTCTCTCTCTCTCTCTCTCTCTCTCTCTCTCTCTCTTAAATAAATAAGTAATCTTAAAAAAAAACTTTCAGCTTTAATAAAAGCACAAGGAATATACCAAATAATTCCTTCTTACTCTCTGAATAGCAATCTAAGCAAACCAAAGAATGATTTCTAAAAAAAAATATTGAAACACAGATAAAAATTTACATTATACTCTAGAAGGTAGTAATGGATTAAAAACATTATCAATGCTTTATAGTATGGAAAAAACCCTGCATAAATAACAATAACAATAAAACTATGAACAAAATCTTGGGCAGTGTATAGAAAAAATAACTCAGATTGCACAACTTGAATTGCTGACTTTTTAATTGTACCTGGTCAGCTTTTTTTACTTCATTTTATATATATTTATGAGAGAGAGAGAGAGAGTGAGTATGTGAGCAAGGGGGAGGAGCAGAAGGAGAGGGAGAAGCAGGCTCCCTGCTGAGTAGGGAGCCTCTTATGGGACTTAATCCCAGGACTGAGATCATGACCTGAGCCAAAGGCCAATGTTTAACTGACTGAGCCACCCAGGTGTCCCATTCATCTCATTTTAATTTATAAATTATGATCTTCTTAAGTTACATTCTGTATTTGGTTGACATAAAATAGCACATAACTAGGCAATATTTTTGCATTTTACATGTTAATATCTTTACCATCTCATAAAGTTTGCATCTTTGAAAATAATTTGAATAACTTGGTAACTTATGATTAATGTATCAGACTGGTGTGTGTGTGTGTGTGTGTGTGTGTGTGTATTTATCTTATTATAATCCATATAAGGTTATAACAAATATACATACAAATCCCAGCCAATGATCTACTTCTAGGGAATGCTGAGCAAATCAAATTCTGGGTTGGCCAAAGAACTTAGTCCTTGGAGTTTTTTGCTACCCAAGGTTTAAATGAACGGGTAATTTTCTATCTGGAATTTCAGGGGCAATTAAAGCTCTGCATAATTCTTTTCCCCTTGGCTGTACCTTTATTGGTTGGCAACTAGTGTCATGGCTTTTGAGCAACATAAGAAAAAACCCTTCTTTCTCTTGTGATGACAGATGTCATTTTTCAGCTCTCAGACGTCAATGAGAATTGACCCTGACAGTCATAAGCATTATAGTTTTGTACAGATAAAATCCTATTTAGTGGAGGAGCATTTTCCATTAGGAAATTCCTTCTAATAAAAAAGATAACTAGGAACAATTTATTGTTCTTCTTCCCAAGGAAACAGCCCTGTGACCTTCCCAAGGAAACATTCCCGGCCTTACCACAGTGACATCTCTATTGTGCTACCAACTCACAAAGTGGTGATGAGAACCATGGGACTGAGCTGCGGTGGTGACTGAGCATGCCCCAAATGTCTCCAAGTTTCCAAGGCCACCCCAAAGTTGTATGACAGTTTTAGTCAGCCTCAAAGGCAGGTCTGTCTGACATCACCACCAAGCAAGAGGGTTTTGTAGAATATCCAATATCCATCTTCAGTGTCTTTAAAAAGCATAAGCAAGGACACATGAAACTTTGAAACTGGTTTTTAGGAAATTTAACCTCTCAAAATGTGGGCATAATCTAATGATGTAGTCATTCACCAGCTGCTGCTGAATAAATACGATAATGCATTTAGAAGATGAAGGACAACTTTGAATAGTTAGCACAGCACTCAGGACTAACGATAAATTATTAAAGTTACATATCAGCCTGCACAAAGCAACAATTTTCTTCCAAAAAGAGTTCCTAAGTGTTACTGTCCAGTGAGGTATTTATTTTCAAACAAAATCCAATTCAGAAGCTGGGCTGCCGTCTATAGCTCCTACAGAAACAGGTACACACCTCTTCCTTGACTCTGACCGCCCAGCCCAGCAGTGAGGGCACAGAAGTAGGTGAACTGCATTTCGTTCTGTTTGTACTAACACGGCATCAAGCTTCAGAAGTATCCACAGGTCCACAGAGTAGAGGTCAGGCAACATTCTCCCTGTGTGCTTTGGTCTGGCTTGTTGTCAGGACCCGCCCAAAGTTTCACCAGAATCACCTCTGACTCATACTTAGCATTCAACAGCAAGATGGAGTCACCAACAATAAGGACCTGGCAGAGGGCCAGCCCACTGGTACTAAAGCAACGCCTGACACAACACAGCTCACTGGGCCAGACGTTTATGGGAAATGGCTGACAGCTGGGTAAATAAGAGCTCCTTTTGGTAAGCTGCAAAGGAAGCAGGGTGGATGGAAGAGCGTCTTTAGGTAGATGCTTCAAAAGTCTCTGTGTTGCTGTGAGCTGCTAGAAAACAGCATCAGACAGAGACACCAGCATGACATCTTTGGAAATGGGGAGGGTCTCTTTCAGCAAAGGCGGCAGTAGAGAGAAAGAGGTAGAGTGGCAAACTGTGTAGGTGCACAGAGCAAGACAGAGGAAAGGTTCCACGTGGATCCATCAGGTGCAAGAGGCAGCTGGCCAGGTGCCTCCGGTTCCCTACAGTTCTGCTCGAAGATGGTGGGAGTGCTGTGTGTCCTACCCCTACCACCCAAAACACTCCGCACTGAATTTTGAATCCCACTGAACAAGCAGAGCCTTGTGTTGGGCAGGAACCAAAAGACTCCAAAAAAGCTGAAAATGGAAGTCACTGGTAGGGCAATGCTGACAAAAACTGTGTAGTTAGGTGATCAGGGGGTGTGTGTGTGTGTGTGTGTGTGTGTGTGTGTGTGTGTGTGTCCCCGCCCCTGCATGCCTAAAAGTGAGTCATTTGTTCAGCGTCGTTGAGGTTTTAAGGCAGTTTGGGTGTTTGAGACATATTTAGCACAGATAAGTTTAATGTAGCATCAGGAAGAATTACCAGCTCTTTCCTTTATGTGGCTTTTCAGAACAACAAAATGAGCTGGATTGGGGCAAATAGCAGCCCGCCGAGGTAAGCAGCCGTTCTAGGCGCAAGCGGCCTTGTGCCAGGAAAGCAAGAAAGAGCATGAGTGAGAAGCAGGAAAATGAAATCCCACGAACACAGTTCTTGATTTATAGCTGTGAGACAATGCTTCCTTTTCTTAGAGCCCAGGACCTGCAAACTGACTCGCTGGTGTGCCGTGCTCCTCCCCAGAGAAGGCAGTCAGTGAAAAGAGGAGAGTTACACCCCACTTTGCCTGCCCCTTTGAGCCCCTGGGTCGCTGCCAGGCCAATCCTAATCCCGCAACATGTGGGAAGTCAATGTGTTCAGATTGAATGGTAGGGCATTAGACCTAAAGAGATTCCTAGTAAAACATTTTCTGGAAGAAGAAAAATTATTTTTTTTAAGCAGGAGTGAGAAAGGAAGTTTCTTTGTTGCTAGTTGGAAAGCTTTGCAACTATTGATTTATTAAGGAAAATCAGGACAGTTGGCACATAGCTTTGAGTTGATGGATTCATCTCTATCCCTTTCCAGGAAGGCCTATTCCTCTAAATTGGAGGCCCCAGGGTCTGTTCTTTAACAGAAGCTTTTGTGTTTTGGGGTCTTGTCTGAGCTGGACCCACACAGGATGAAAATGGTGAAAAACATTGAAAGGGGTGAAAAAGGTTGGCTCAGCTTCAATTGTCAGATTATGGTTCAAGATCATTTTCTTAGAGATATTCAGTCTGTAGAAAGCCTTTGAGTAAAGGCAAATGAAAGGCTTGGGTCTAAAAACAGGCTTTTAAAAGTAGAAATAGAAATAGGTACTAGATAGTTGGGAAAAAATAAAATAAAATAAAATAAAATACCGACTAGCCAGAAGAGAAAGAGTAGATTGAGAAGTGGACTCTGGGAGAGAAACTTTCTAAAGAAAGCTAGGAGAGACTATGATCATAGTCTTTTTGGCTTCATTTTCAGTTAGTGCCTCACACAATTCATTTAGTACAAGATGAGACAGGGCTCCCATGTTTTCTGGTCTGCTCCCCAAGTATGGGGAAGGGACTGAATTATACCTAGTCTTTTCTCACCTCAAAATCAGATGTATGTGAGATGAGGGCAGAGGTGGAAGGATTTATAAAGGGGCTATGGAATTACTGGGAACTCCAGATAATGGAACAGACTGACCATGAAGGACTATATAGTTGAGTTCAATAATCTTTATTGACTGTGCCAGACCCTGAACTAGGCACTGGGGATGCTCAGATGAAGAAGACATGCTTCCTGCAGCCGAGGATTTCACCATCAAAGGAGGACAGAGATGAAAAAGCTGAAAATTATGATTCCATATGTATTGGGATACAGTTGAGAACCAGAGGCAGAGACAAACAAAAGGGGAATCTCACACAAATGAGAAGGTCCTGACCTCTGTCCCCACAGAACACAACAAACAGCTCACAAGAATCCTGTACAGCTTGGGACTTGGGCTGGTTCCAAGGGTGCTGCCACCTGCAGCTGTCTCATATCTTTTCTCTCTCTTTTCTCATGGGCTCCTTCTTTAGGTATCTCCAGTACTACACACAGTCTGTTCCAACTCTGCCATCCCCTCAAGCTGCTGGCTGAGCATTTTCTTTTATTGCCAAAGCATAGCCTACATTTTCCTACATTTCCTTCCCCTCCTTTCATTCTTATCCTACCCTTGATGTCAAATTCTCACTCACACCATTCTATAGCAGCTTCTCTCTTAAACAAGGATCACCAGGGACTCCTGGGTGGCTCAATCCTGGGATCAAGTCCCATTTTGGGCTCCCTGCTCAGTGGGGAGCCTGCTTCTCCCTCTGCCTGCCAGTCATCCTGCTTGTGTATGCTCTCTCTCTCTGACAAATAAATAAATTAAATTCTTAAAAACAAAACAAAACAAAGAATCATCAGTCATATCCTTATTGCCAAATCCAATGGCCCTCTTTGATCTTACCCAGAGCTAACTCCGGTAACTACCATCTACCTATTAAAATTCTTCCCTCTTTCACCTCCCACACTCTCTGCCCTTTTTCTTCCCATGTTGCTCCTTCTCTGTTTGCTCTGTTGGTACCATCAGCTTCATTCCCGGACTGATTGTCTTCTGAGAAGCAGACAATTAAGGGACACTGAGGAATCTCATGTACACAGCCTTATAATGAATCTAATAATGGGCTCCCCTTTGTATCCCTTAAGTGGTAACCTTCCCCAATGAATAGCCACAGGGAGCTCACCTGTGTCTGGTGTTCCAACTCTTCTCCATGCTGATGACACTGATATCATTAACTCTAATTCTGATCCTTCAACTTTATTTCTAGTCCAGAATTTCCAGGTGTGTATCAGTCAGGTCCACATCCAAAGTCATCTGTGTCTCTGAGTTCCCAGCACAGTGCATTGCATATATTGACTCTGGTTCCTGGTACATTCTTGTCTTCCAAGAAGCAGGCAATTTAGGGTCGACAGAGTAGTCTCATATACAAAACCTGATAATGGATTCGTGTATCACCCACCTAGAGAGTAGTACTCTTGTCTTAGGCCCCTTCATTCTCTTCTCAGGACCTCATTTGCCCTTATGGCAAATACTGTTACCTGTGGTAACATTGATCCATCTTGTAGTTGACTGGCATTAGAACTGATATACAGGGCTGCCTGGGTGGCTCAGTAGTTAAGCGTCTGCCTTCAGCTCAGGTCATGATCCCGGAGACCCAAGATCGAGCCCCGCAACAGGCTCTGTGCTTGGCAGGAGGCCTGCTTCTCCCTCTCTCTCTCTCCCCTGCTTGTGTTCCCTCTCTAGCTGTGTTTCTCTCTGTCCAATAAATAAAATCTTAAAAAGAAAAAAAAAGAACTGATGTACAAAGTGATTTATACGTCAGCTTCAACATGGGAAAAGCTGCAAAAACAGAAACAGAAACCTGAAAGCTTGATTTTCCCATGCTCTTTAATCCCCAAACAACAGTTAAAACAATAATAGCACTTTCTATATGCCAGGCACTGTGTTGTGCTAAGTACTACATATTCTCTTTCTGAATCTTCTCAAAAACCTTGAAGGCAGAAAACATTATAGGAAATGGTCTCTCCAATACTATCTTAGGGAACTTGAAGTAACTGGCTCAAGGTAAGTGACTCCAGGACTTAAAAGTGAGCATCCACTTCATTCCGCTTCACTACAGCCTCCTCTGTGTGCTGGATCCACCTGGAGAGGGCTTGAGTTGGTTCACACCTTGAACAACTGAGTGCCTGCTACATGCTAAGCATTGTATAAAGGGGATGTAAAAACTTAAAAAAGATCAAGCCCATGATCTCAAGAAGCTTACAGTCTAGAGGAAAAGCACCAAGATAGGACTGATGCCTGGGCAGTGAAACGAGACTTTCAGATGAAAGGGCTGTATTTCCACAAAGCACAAACAGTTCAGTAGTACAGGTCTCTGCCCTTGAAGAAGATTCCAGCTGCTGGAGTTTTGCCTATGTGATGTTTCAGATTTAGATTCTCCTCCTCCTTGATCAGGCTCCTCTGTCTTTCTAAAGCTCATACTATACATATAATTTCCATTCAAATTCAAAATCTTTCTGATTATTGTAGTGAATGCAATGTTATTCAAGGATTTTTTTTCTGAAAGAGCACCTATCTGACATGCATTTTTAATTTTATGTGCAATATGCAAATGTCATCACTGTAGTTGTTAACCGCAGTACAGGATTGCAATTAACTATGGAGCTGTGCATTTTAGTTATATGCTAATGCTAATGAGATTTTCATAAAGCAAGTCCAATTACCAGCCCTATTTTTTAACTGCAAGAGCTAGTGCAAAGCAAAGGTGTTGACTTCCTTTGGAATAAATTACCCTTTGTCCTTGGCTCCTTCATCATATTCAATCATCCTAAAAAGTAACTCCTGCTACTTTGAATATTTTATCCTGCCTTGTTCTACAGTACAATATTAATGGAGACTGTTTAGATTGTTTAGAAACCAATTTACACTGCACAGGCAGGGAGAAAAACGTCCTCCTAAAGTAAACTGCTCCAGGAGAGAAGCAGAGCTTTGAATAGTCAAAGTAAACAGGACCTGGAGGAGACCGAAGACTCAGACAGTGAATTAGCAAAAATAAACCACAAGAGAGCACATACAGTGCTACCTTGGAGTGAGGAAGCTGCATGCTGTGAATGGTTATTTAAACTCAGATTTATGATCAGATGTGTCACTGGTTGAGAAGAATAACCTTGGAAGGAGAGTCATTCATTCATTCATTATTCAAAGCATAGTTGTGGGGGCTTCTGTGTGCCAGATGCTGAACTAGGCATGGAGGGTTCAAGTACGAGTAAAATGAAGAGGGGAACGTTACTTAGGGGTTAGAAGTGAATGGGGATTTTCACGTTATATTTCTGTGTTAATTGATTCTTTTACAAAATGAAAGTTTTGTGAATTACTTGGGCAATTAAAGCATGAGTAAACAACAATGCCTGCTTTTGGTGAGCTTATGGTTAAGCAGAAGGATACACATCACTCAGCATCAGGCAAATACAAATCAAGACCACAATGAGATACCACCTCACAGCAATTAACACGTCAGGAAATGACAGATGTTGGCAAGGATGCAGAGAAAGGGGAACCCTCTTACACTGTTGGTGGGAATGCAAAGTGGTGTAGCCACTCTGAAAAACAATATAGAGGTCCCTCGAAAAGTGGAAAATGGGGCTACCCTATGACCCAGCAGTTGCACTCTTGGGTATTTACCCCAAAAGTACAAAGGTAGCGACCAAAGGGGCACATGCACCCGAATGTTTATACAGCAATGCCCACAATAGCCAAACTGTGGAAAGAGTCCAGATGTCCTTCAACAGATGAACGGATAAAGATGTCACACACACACACACACACACACACACACACACACACAGGAATATTACACAGCCATCAGAAAAGGAAATCCTGCCATTTGCAATGAGGTGAACGGAACTAGAAGGTGTTAGGCTCAGTGAAATAAGTCAATTAGAAACAATTATCTTCTGATCTCATTGATATGTGGAATTTAGGAAACAAAACAGATGATCATATGGGAAGAGAGGAAAAAATAAAACAAGATGAAGTCAGAGAGGGAGACAAACCATAAGAGACTCTTAATCATAGGAAACAATCTGAGGGTTCCTGAAGGGGAGAGGAGTGGAGGGATAGGGTAACTCGGTGATGGACATTAAGGATGGTATGTGATGTAATGAGCACTGAGTATTATATAAGACTGATAAAAAAAAAAGACTGATGAGTCACTGAACTCTACTTCTGAAACTAATGATACAGTATATGTTAATTAATTGAATTTAAATTAAAGGATACAAACATGTCAAATAATTTTGTAATAAAGTGTGACACATGTTAAAATACTTCTTTAGAGGGGGACAAAATGAAGGAAAATGTCAGTTGAGAGAATGGAGGCGAAAGGGCACAATGCGCTTCACAGATGAGTAGGAGGTTCTTGGGCTGAGCCTTGAAGGTGAATGGGTATTTGTTAGAAGGTTGAGGTGGGAGGTCAGGCTAGAAAAGAGTAACAGAAAGAAAGCACAGCGATGTGAAACAGCCCAGACTCTATAAGCAATCAGGGTAACTGGAGTCATAGGGTGTAGGGAGGGCCAAAGGTAAAAGGTGAAGTTGGAAAGGAGCCGCTGAGGGGTTTAAAGCAGGAGAATAAACAAATCATGTCTGACTCTCAGAGTTGCCACTTGGGCAGCAAAGTGAAAGATGTATATCGGGGCTGGGGGAGTTTAATCACCTACTCCCTTGTTGGCCACCCTTGACAAGAACCTTTTCTCTACTTAGCTCAGACTCTGAGACGAATCATCAGATTGTATTTTCCTTCAAGAGGATGTTTTCTATGCCTCTGTGGAAGTCTATCAAATAATAAGTCCTCTTTTTACTTTTAATATTTTCACTACCTCAGAAAGCAGGAAGAAAATACAGGAGGTAGGAATGAAAGCTTGATGATATTGATGTATAGTTTCAGTATCTTTCCTTCTCTGGGTCAACTTCTAAACAAGGTTAAAAAAAACATACAAACAAAAGCAGCAAAAGAACAACAAGAAGGAGAATAATAAGGGTAGAGAGGATGATACAAATACTTTCAAAAACTGACTAGAATTATGTATGGGTAATGGGGCTACCTTTTCGTCTTCCATACCCAACCCTATTCTGGAACCCCTATCACCTTTATCACAGAGAGGAAAGTCAGGCATTAGGAAAGGACAATCAGACATGGAATCTTTCAGAATTACATCAATGGAAGCCGACTTTGCAATATATATGAAGGTTGGGAAAGAGATAGAAGTACTTTTAACATAAAACTGAAGTAGTTTTAGTATAACAAATACTTAGGAACATCCTAAGAGTGTGGGTTTTAGAAACAGAGAAGAGAGTTGCACCTATTTGAGTTAGAAATTGGAACGAATTATTTATTTATTTATTTATTTATTTATTTATTTGTTTATTTTAAAGATTTTATTTCTTTATTTGACAGGGAGAAACACAGCGAGAGAGGGAACACAAGCAGGGGGAGTGAAAGGGAGAAGCAGGCTTCCCGCCGAGCAGGGAGCCCAATGTCGGGCTCAAACCCGGGTCTCCGGGATCATGACCTGAGCCGAAGGCAGTCGCTCAACCAACTGAGCCACCCAGGCGCCCCTGGAATGATTTTTTAAAAAGCTTTATTTATTTGAGAGAGGGCGAGGGAGTATATGTGTGTGAGTAGAGGGAGAAGCACAGGGAGAGGGAGAGAGAGAATCTCAAGCAGACTCTCCAGGGTGGAGCCCGACCTGGGGCTCAATCTCAAAACCCTGAGATCATGACCTGAGCTAAAACCAAGAGTCAGATGCTTAACCAAATGAGGTACCTAGGCACCTACGGAATGATTTAAAGAAGGTAAACATAATTCTATCTCACTCCTCTGCAATTTCATGGGCATCATTCTTAAAATTCAGCTGCAAGAACTCCAGTGATCGCATGCAAATTCCAAGTTTCTGGATGGAGGAAGGGACTATAAGAATAGGGAAAAGACATTATCTTTTAATGACACTTTCTAAATACTTCTATCCTACAATACCACCTACATCTCATTGACCAGAACTTAGTCACATTTCCATTGAACAAGCAGATGGATTGCCCTCTAACAGAAGGAGTTCCACTCCATTATAAAAGGAACCGAAGATTAAGCATCTCAAGACATAGACAAGTAAATGTAGTGGTGGGAAGTTGAGGAGTTGTTTTTGTTTTTGTTTTTGTTTTTTATCAGTGTCTTCTATTTTAATTGTGAAGTATGAAGTAAAGTTATTTGCTGAGAGCGAAGGAGCGGGAATTAAAGACAATGAAAAAAATTTGAGCAAGCAGGGCACCTGGGTGGCTCAAAGGGTTGAGCCTCTGCCTCTGGTGCAGGTCATGGTCTCAGGGTCCTGAGATTGAGTCCCACATCAGGCTCTCTACTTGACGGGGAGCCTGCTTCCTACTCTCTCTCTCTCTGCCTGTTTCTCTGTCTATTTGTGATCAATCTCTGTCAAATAAATAAATAAATAAATCTTTAAAAAAAATTTGAGCAAGCATATAGTAGGATTCATCCAGGATTGGGGTTTTGCTGGATAAATTCAATGGAAGAACCAAAGATCACAGTAAATTAGAAATATAGACAATATATTCTGGATAGGAGGAAACTCAAGACAAGAACAGCTGCTGGATAAGTAGAAAGGAGAGAGGATGTGTGAAATGAGTAAGCTGAAAGGATGGAAGGAGGTGGTCAGAGGGACAGTTTTGTGTAGATTTTATTTCAGAGAAGGAGCGGCTTCAGGTGATATCCAGGTCTAGGGAATGGAATACAGGGACAGAATGGGGATGGTTATTAGAACATGAAGAAGTTAAAGAACTGAATGGCCAGTGGTTAGATGGGCCACAGAGAAAGACTCTGAGACAAATGCTGAAGTCTTCAATACCTGAGGAGAAGTGAGCAGAAAACAAAAGAGAATAGCATCAGGGAAGAGCAGAGAGTGCTCTAATGATAGGAGCCTCAAAAGAACAGGAATCCTGAGACAGATATTGATGATGTCTAATCAACTGTCTTCCCTCAGTCTCTCATCATTCCTTTCTTCCTAATACAGTCTTCCACCCCCAAAGAGGCCATATACATGATTTTATGACCTAAACTTAACCAATAGAACTGGGAGGCAATATGCTAGTGTGTGTGTGTGTGGGGGGGTGTTATGAACTAAATGAATGTTTATGTCCCCTAAAAATTTATATGTTGAAATCCTACCTGCCCCCCACAACAGGGTGGTATTAGGAAGTGAAGGCTTTGGGAGGTAGTTAATGTTACGAAGATGGAAGCCTCATAAATGAATGCGTGGCTTTATAAAGGAAGTTCAAGAGAGAATTTTTTTCTTGACCGTATGAGGATAATACTGGATTCAGCAATCTGAAAACCAAAAAGAGTGCACTTACCAGACAGCGGGTCTACAGTGCCTTGATCTGGAACTTTCCAGCCTTCAGAACTGTGAGAAATAAATGTTTGTTGTTTAAGCCACCCAGTATATGGTATTCTGTTATAATAGCCCAAATAGACTAAGAGAAGTAGCTCCTGGGAAAGTTTTCTCCCTGTTAAGAAATTATAGATAAGGAGAATTATTCTTTCTACCTTTGGACATAGACATAAGTTGGATAAAGGCCCTCAGAAAAATCAAGTTTGATTATCCCTAGAATTTATTTTATCTTGCACGGAAAAAGAGTCTTTGCAATTGTGGTTAATTTTAGGATCACGAGATGGGGAGATTACTCTAGATTATCCAGATGGGCCCCCAAATGCAATAACAAGTATCCTAAATGTTTCTCACAAGAGATAGGCAGAAGGAAGTTCGATATAGACAGAGGAAAGATACACAGAGAGGGGGAAGGCAATGTGAAAATGGAGGCAGAGATTGGAGTGATGCAGACTTAAGCCAGGGAATATTGGCAGCCGCCAGAAGCTGGGAGAGGCAAGGAACAGATTCACTACTAGAGCCTTTAGAGAGAGTATGGCCCAGCTGACACATGGATTTCAGCTTAATGATACTGATTTCAGACTTATGCTCTCCAACCAGTAACAGAATAAATTTCTATTGTTTTAAGCCACGAAGTTTGTGATAATTCATTACAGCAGACTTAGGAAACTAATACTGACATAGCTGTGAGGATATGATGTCTGGGGGTTCAGCAGCCATCTTGTGATCATGAGGGAAGAAGCCTGAGGATAAAACTCAATATGCTGGGGAGGATGGAGTGGAAATGTGAAAAGAGCTGCTGTACAGCCAGTTATCACTAAAACTTTTGACTTCTTATAATGTGAGATCTTAAATGCCCTTATTGTTTATCACTCTTGTGGCTGGATATTTTGTTACTTGCAACCAAAAGCATATTAACTGATACAGCCCTATCCAAAAGAGTAGAGCAGTCATGGTTGGGAAGTGGCTGTGAGTACTGATGAAGGGACTTGCTCCACTTGTCAACCCTCAGAATTGCCTATAAAGTGTGGGAAATAAACAGCTGTCATTGAGAAGCATCACAGATAACTCAGGGGAGAGCCAGCAGGTTAAGAAAATGTTCAGGAAAATGGTTTCAGAGATAAGTATGTTTGTTAATTACACAATAAGCTTTTTAGAGGACAGTTAAAGTGTTGAGGAAGGAGGAAAGGAGTGGGAGGTGTTCTTAGAGAAGGATTATGTGAATCATTATAGAGCATTATTGTCATAAGATTATATAGAGAGATAGAGTGGGGAGTAGGGAGAGACTCACATTTTGGATAGTGACCAAAGAAAATAGGTAAAAAGCTTGGTGGATTAAACTGGCCCCAATGCTGCCAAGAAAGTATGTTTCTACCATGCTGGGGCAATAGTTGTTTTCAAACTTTAGTGTTCATAAGGTTCATCTGTAGGGTTTGTTAAACATGCTAAACATTCCCAGGCCCCAGCATTAAGACCCTTCCATACTCATAGATCTCAGTAGGGTCCAGACATCTGCATATATAATGAATATCCCAAGTGATTCAACTATAGTCGATCCAGGACCACTCTGAAACACACTTTCCAGAGTAGTGGCTTCCACATATATATATTTTTAAGATTTTATTTATTTATTTGACAGAAAGAAACACAACCAGAGAGGGAACACAAGCAAGGGGAGTGAGAGAGGGAGAAGCAGGCTTCCTGCTGAGCAGGGAGCCCGATGTGGGACTCGATCCCGGGTCTCCAGGATCATGACCTGAGCCGGAGGCAGTCGCTTAACCAACTGAGCCACCGAGGTGCTCCACTTTCAAATATTTTTGACTAAAATGTAGATTAAGAAATACATGCTATGGGCATAAGCCAAGTGCACATACACGTGTGTACTTGTACAGGGTAGGTGAAACAATCTAGCTTAATGTTGTGGAACTTATTTTTCTTTTTTTCTCTTTTTTTAAAGATTTTATTTATTTGACAGAAAGAAACACAGCCAGAGAGGGAACACAAGCAGGGGGAGTGAGAGAGGGAGAAGCAGGCTTCCCGCTGAGCAGGGAGTCCGATGTGGGACTCGATCCCGGGTCTCCGGGATCATGACCTGAGCCAAATGCAGTCACTCAACCAATTGAGCCACCCAGGCGCTCCATGGAAGTTATTTTTCTTTTTCTTTTTCTTTTTTTTTAAGATTTTATTTATTTAACAGAGAGAAACACAGCCAGAGAGGGAACACAAGCAGGGGGAGTGAGAGAGGGAGAAGCAGGCTTCCTGCCGAGCAGGGAGCTCGATGTGGGGACTCGATCCCAAGTCTCCAGGATCATGACCTGAGCCGAAGGCAGTCGCTTAACGAACTGATCCACCCAGGCGCCCAGAAGTTATTTTTCATTCACATAAAGCCTAAAGCTGATATCCTTGGTCAGGTAAGTGGCCCTCCTCCAAATGATAACTCAGGGACCCAGGCTGCTTCCACATTGTGGCTCTCACAGCTTGTGGCTTCAAGGTTGTCTGGTGTCATCCAGCTGGCATATAGAAGGGTGAAAGAGTGGAGAAGCCTACGTGGGAGAGTTTATGTGCTGGATCTGGAAATGGCATTTTCCCTTTGGACGTACTCCTGCAGCCAGATTTCAGTCATACTGCTGTTTGTAAAGGAGACTGGGAAATGTAGAGAAGCTCCCAGATACCAGTAAGCACTAATCAGACTCTCCATTTTAGATAGGTAGAGTTGGGGCGCCTGGGTGGCTCAGTTGTTAAGCGTCTGCCTTCGGCTCAGGTCATGAACCTGGGGTCCCACGATCGAGCCCCACATCGGGCTCCCTGCTTAGTGGAAAACCTGCTTCTCACTCTTACTCACTCCCCCTGCCTGTATTCCCTCTCTGGCTATGTTTCTCTCTGTCAAATAAATAAATAAAATCTTTAAAAAAAATAGGTAGAGTTGTGTGTATTTAACTAAAACAAATTTTCACAAAATAATACTTATTCCTACTGCATGCAATATCCTCTGATATTTTTCTGTTTTGTTCCATTCCATTCCAGTCTAGTCTCTTAATTTTTTTAAAATACCAGTCTTTACAACTAACTTAATTTCATGTTCTAGTAAATAATCCCATTTGAAAAGCACTGTCCTGGAACCCACTGGTACTTGTTCAAAGGGCTGGGTGGCCCCACAATTCGAGGGGCTCTGTTTCCTCTGAATGTATATTCAGAACCCCCACAGCCAGGCACACAGCAGGCACTCAGTAAGTGGTTTCCACTGATACTTTCATGATTGTGGTGGTGAAGAAGAGGGACTAGAGAAAAGATACAAAGGCCCTTTTTCCCCTAAGAGATGTTTTTTGTTGTTGTTGTTTTTTGGTTTTGGGTTTTTTTGTTTTTGTTTTTGTTTTTTTTCAATTAACAAAGCATAAAATAGCCTCCTTTTGGTATATTGGTTTAAGACTCTAGACTTGAAAACATGCTACTGGGGGAAGACCAGGAGGAACAAAGTGCTGGAGGGAGTGTATGTGTGAACTGAGGGCAGGAATGACACACAGAGATGTGTGCTGTTGGCTTTCCCCCTGCCCTTACACAAGCCACAATTCATCAGACTTGCTAACTGTGCCAGGTTGAAAAATGCCAGAAACCCAGAACTGTAGAGGTTTCTATAGAGGCGTCTTATCCTTTCTGATCTAGACCGATTAGATTATTAGTTCTCAGAGAGGTGACCCTCAACTGTATTTCTGAAGCTCAGGAAGGAGACCGACAGATAGGTAATAAGAAACTGCTCTGACGCCTGCTCTGTCCACCTTCTATAACTCTTCCTGCCCTTCCTGCTGCTTCAGATATTGGCATGACGAGGGAAGAGAAGAAAGGGGAAGAAAAGAGAGTATTTGGAAAGTGAGATGGGAAAAGGAAGGACGAAGAGTAGGAGAAAGGAAAAGGGAAATGCGGAAGGGGGTGACCTGGCATGGGGTAGGAGGGAAGGGTGGAGGGAGAAGGGCAAAGTACTCCAGAGCAGTTTTCACCAGCTGAAGAGAAAAAAAAAAAAATTAAAGTACTCTTTTTTTTTTTTTTTTTTTTTAAAGATTTTATTTACTTGACAGAGAGAAACACAGCCAGAGAGGGAACACAAGCAGGGGGAGTGAGAGAGGGAGAAGCAGGCTTCCCGCCACTCAGGGAGCCTGATGTGCAACTCGATCCCGGGTCGTTCTGGGATCATGACCTGAGCCAAGGGCACTTGCTTAACCAACTGAGCCACCCAGGCGCCCCTAAAGTACTCTTTACTTAGAGTGGATCCAAGAGAAAACAATTAAAGGAGACAGAACATTTCCAAGATTAGAGATTCTGAAAGGATTCAGAATTCATCCAAGTTTTGTGACAAATCAAAAGTACCTGATCAGGGCGCCTGGGTAGCTCAGTGGGTTAAAGCCTCTGCCTTTGGCTCAGGTCATGATCTCAGGGTCCTGGGATCAAGGCCCACGTCAGGCTCCCTGCTCTACAGGGAGCCTGCTTCCTCTGCTCTCTCTGTCTGCCTCTCTGCCCACCTGTGATCTCTCTCTGTGTCAAATAAATAAAATCTTAAAAAAAAAAAAAAAATCAGGGCGCCTGGGTGGCTCAGTTGGTTAAGCGACTGCCTTCGGCTCAGGTCATGATCCCGGAGACCCAGGATGGAGTCCCACATCAGGCTCCCTGCTCGGCGGGAGGCCTGCTTCTCCCTCTCTCACTCCCCCTGCTTGTGTTCCCTCTCTGGCTGTGTTTCTCTCTGTCAAATAAATAAAATCTTAAAAAAAAAAAAAAAGTACCTGATCAGTATGCTAAATGCCATTCAAATATCATAGAATAAGAACTGCCCATTTCATGGGGCGCCTGCGTGGCTCAGTGGGTTAAAGCTTCTGCCTCCGCTAGGGTCATGATCTCAGAGTCCTGGGATTGAGCCCTACATCAGGCTCTCTGCTCGGCGGGGAGTCTGCTTCCCCCGCTCTCTCTGCCTACCTGTGATCTATCTCTCTGTCAAATAAATAAGTAAAATCTTTTTTTTTTTTTTAAAGGAACTTACCGTTTCAGACATGTTACTATGAAGTTCTTGGGTTGAAAATTAGAAAGAAGGGGCTTTGGGAACATCAGTGATGGGTGCTAAACCAGAGAGAGACCTAAAGCAAGTGGTTCTAGGCCCATCCTTACCCTGGGTTAACTTCAACACTCTGAGAGTCTGTGGAGGTGAGACTAGCCTGAGTCCAGCTTTCTATTTTTAATTCATAGTGTGGAGATAAGAGTGAAATATAAAGAAGATTAAGACTTTCTTTAAATCTCCTCTACAAAAGAAAATCTGGAATTAATCTACAGGGGCACTCTATGGATAGCTCAATATCATCATTTTTCTAAGAATAAAATTAGAAGCAGAAAACTGTGTCCTTATCCTTTTGACATCCAAGAATTATCGTCATCAAAGTACTACAGCCCATGAAATTACTTTCCAGGTTGCACTCATTAGGTTGAGTATTTTCATTCTGTGGATCTGTGGTTTTAAAGGAAAAGGAAAGAAAAGAAAAAAAAAATCCCCTCCCTTCATAAGACAACTGTTCCTATATACTAGCCAATTAATATGATGCTAATGCATGTGGAAATCATTATCAAATCACAAATGCAGAACTGAGAAGCATATTTCAAACATCGACAGGCCTGGGCTTGTTGGAGTTTGGACCATGAGAGTGCTGGGTCCATGCAGTGCACGGTAGCTCGTGTTCCCTGCACACTGAAACTGAAGAACCACTCACTTACAAGCTGTGAGTTCTTGTTTGGTTTTGTTTTAAAATTTAAAAAAAAATTATAATTAACTTATTCATTTGAGAAAGTGAGTGAGACAGAAGCAGAAGGAGAGCAAGAAGCAGGCTCCCTACGCAGGGCTCCATCCCAGGGTCCTGGAATCGTGACATGAGTGGAAGGCAGACTCTTAACCCACTGAGCTCTCTGGCAGCCCTTGTTTGATCACATCTTATATCACCTTCGGAGATCAGTCATGGAACAGGAAGCTAATGTGGCTGCCAGCGCCTTTGCCACTGAATGTTGACCAGATGACACGGCAGTAACAGAGCAGAGAGATGAAGAGAGCAGACTCTGGAGAAGTCTGTCTGGGTTCAAGTCCTTGTCCCATTAACTACTCACTGTGTGACCTTGGACAAGTTGCTTAATCTCTCTGTGCCTGAGTGTCCACTTGTGTAAAAGGAAGATAATGATAGTCCATGCCTCAAGTAAGAATTAATTGAGAAGATGTATGCAAAGCAGTTAATCATTCCTGGCACTATGGCAAGGACTCACCAGGGGTTGTTGGTTATTAGTATTATGGTGTTAGAGATGTGAGAGAAATGAATCTGGAATGGCTGAGCATTTTAGTGGCTTAGTTCAAAGCCTGGGAGATATACAGGCCCCAAACATCTCGGGCCTTGTCCTGCAGAGGAAGAGAAATCAGCCAACTCTCCCTGATGGTCCTCTATGTATCTGAAGTCAGAGTGAAGCCCTGGGCCTCGGAGGGCATGTGCCGCTGCAGCGGGGGCACGTAGTTCCTTCAAGCGAGGTACACAAACCAACCAAAGCGCCAGAGTACACCTATATACATACGCACATGTACTATGTCAAGGGATGTTAAGTGTTATAAAGTAAAAATAAAACTAAAGCAGGGTACGAGGCTGACAAGTGATGGAGGAGGCACTAGATAACAAGTTGCTAATTATGATGTAAGGGCAAAAAAGTGCAACAGAAGTTAGAGAAGGTGAAAAACGAACGTGGACTGAAAGCATCATGGGAAACTCTGTGATCTAGATAGGCAAGAAGGAGGTTGTAGGAGTGGGGAAGCAGGTCTTCCCAGGTATGGGGTAGGGAGAGCAGAGTGTGGCTGGATGGCTGTGGGAGTCTAGCCAGAGGAGAGGCTGGGGCTGCCAGGGAGAGGTGGGCACTCACAGGCAGGGTGGGTGGGCAGATTACAGAGTGATCTGAAGCCAGAGGTGCTGGGCCTGATGTGGGTTATTAGGTATAAGTGTCAAGAGCTACTAAAAACTGCCTGGCGAAAAACATCAGCAAACTCAGTTTTCATTTCAGCTGATGAAGAGGAATGAGAGCCTCAGGACTGCACGTGGTCCTGGTGACCTCGAAACACCTTTTCTTTCTGACTGGCCTCACTGCCTGTCATAGAGAACCTCCAAATGTATCTCTCCATGGGGCCACCTGCAGCCTCACATTAACCTCCTTCTATGCTAGTAAGGTTCAGATGCATCTTGCTCCTGGTGCCAGCTTCTGCTTCTCTGAGTTTTAAGGGGAGCTAAGCATCACTTCTGTGCTTACCCCTGCAGTGGTTGGAGCTGGGGGGCATTACACTTGAAATGATGACACCAGAACCATATAGAGAAGAGGAAGGGTGCCTCAAAGGGAAGGAAGCTGCATTAGGAAAAAATGTCCACTAGAAGCAGAGTTACGGTTCCACTGCAGTTCTACTTCCTTTTCCTTCAATGGCCATACCTTCCGTGGCCAGTGCGCTCACCTTGGCAGTGTTCCTCATCCCTCTGAGGTTTTCTTCGAATTTCTGTGGGTGGAGCAACCCAATAAGTAGGTCTTTAAAGGCATATAAGCATGAATATGACTTTGAATGAGAGTTTAAGGGGGGATCACTTATACCTCCAGCTATTTGGGCTTACGCAAAGGCTTTCTCTAGAAATTGTGTATTTCTGTGAGTCGAGTTGGCTGAAATGCTAAGCACCACAGAATATTCTGTATGAAGTCAGTATAATTCCTTAGTATAAAATCAAAAGGTCAGGCATTATGGGAGTTTGCCTGGCTTATAAATTGAAAGGAGGAAGTCCAGTCCATGGTGTCTGGCCTATCTAGGGTATATATAAGTTGTATTCTTTCTTTTATAAAAATAGTGTTTTTGTTTGTTTCTTTGTTTTTTGTTTTTTTGTGTGTGCGTTTTTGTTTTGTTTTGTTTTTTGCTTTTTGGTTTTTTTTTAAGTAATCTTTATACCTCATGTGGAGCTTGAACTCATGACCTAGAGATCGAGAGTTACATCTCTACCAACTGAGCCAGCCAGGCACTCCACTTTCTTTTTTTTTTTTTTTAAGTCAGTATCTCTGTCATGACTCTGATGAATAGCTCCTTCAAAGTTCAAAATAGCTCAAGTTGAACTATTTTACTTCAATAACCATCATATTTTATGTTCCATTGAGATAAAACTGCTGTGGGATCCAGAAGAGGACAAGACACATAGGCCACTACTCTCCAGCAAGTAGGTATAGACCACATCTCTCTGGGCTTCTTAAATGGACTTCTCTAAACTCCAGCAAAGAAATTCTGCTTCTGGAAATGCTCTGCTGTCATTAGTTCTCGTTTAGCACTGCACCCTGTTTTAGCAACCAAGTAATTAACCACAGATTCTGTGGCATCACATCTTTAAAATGTTACGAAACATTTATAAAATCAGGTTATAAGGTGAAAATCATGAGGAAGCAAAAGTAGCTTTGAAATTCCCTTAGGAGGGCACCATGTTGGAAACCAATACACACCATGTCTAAATAAATCTAACTCAGCCAATGTTTTCTCCAGCTTTGGTTAGGCACTAAATTAAATGGTTGACTTGCATTTAGGGGCAATATTGTTGATGAAAATGTATCTTTAAAATACTAGAATTCATTCAGCATCTGACACACTAGGACAGACTGAGACAACAGCAAATCAATATGTAGGCTATTTTGAAATAGTAACTGATGAGTTACTTTTGCTTTTAATAATTCTAATGGCCCTGCAGTTCCCAACCATTGAGTCAATGCATCGAAGTGTCTATGGAGATGGGTCTGAGAGTAGCCTCACTCTTTCCAGCTGAGCATTCCTGAGCCCCCCAGGGAAGGTGCAGACATGCTTAGAGGGCCAGAAGACGTGTGGATTGGGTCAAGGGCAATGTGTAGAGAGTGGATCAGGAGCCTGGAGTGCCAACCACCTACAGTGGGATGTTGTCACAATGCCCAGACACTAGGAAGGAAAAAGTCACATCTCAACTGAGGTCAGCAAAGACCAGAGAAGAGTGCTCGATGAGACCCATAACTTGGGTCTCTCCTGAACAAAAGGGCAGAAGAATAGTAAGGAGAAGAATCCTGCAGTTGCCTAAATATATACCCAAACAGAGTATTAATGCAGAAGAGACTGAGTTATTTTTGGTATAACAATATATTTACACTGTATCACAAATGAGGGCTTGAGAGTTAAATTATATTCAGTTATAGGAAACAAAGTTAAATTTCTGCTCATATGAATAGTCAATGCACTGTAAGTCAGCTACACGTGTCTCCCAGGTCATACGCTCTCAAACATACCTTCAGTAAGTGAAATGGCAGAAAGAAACACCAGCACAATTAAAATGGTTCTTTTTATATATTGGGAGAAATACATACTGAGTTTTCATAACTGAAATGCATGCAGGACTCCATCTCCCCTTATTCTTTGTTCCCTCATTCCTATAGCTCTCTTTTCAGTGGGCTGAAAGAATCAAAGAGTTTCCTTGGATATGCAACATACTTACCAAAAGACAAGAGAAATGAGAAGTTTAATTTCTTAACTGTATGCTTAATAACTTTCTGGGTTCGAGAATGAGACTGAATCTTCTGTCATCTTGGTTCTAGGCATTTCTAACTGTACAAGCTAGTCTAGAATTGTATTACATTCTATCTTGCTATCCACTATTAAGTAGTGCACAATGTTCAGTAAATATTTGTTGGTTAATAGATTAAATATTATACTCATAAGCTGAATTGTTCTGTAGGAACTGGGGCAGGTTATATATTCATACCTTAATATGAATCAATAGAGTATATGGAAATTTTGTTAGATAATGTGACATTGAGACTCTACCTGACCTAAAATCCTATGATTTCCAGTCCAAACCACCCAGTATAATAGCAGTTTCATCTTTAGGGATAAAAGCCTATTGATTCTCTTACAAAGAAGCAGCATTATCTTTTGCTTTCCTCAGTCTAGCTCTCCAAAATGCTATTTTTAAGAAGTCCCAGCTAGAAAGGCAAATAGCAAGGTGGGTTGGGCTTGGTGTTAGAAAGGTGGAGATAGATCTTTCTTCTACCTTACTGAGGACTACTCTATAAGGTCAGATACCATTTGTGCTGCCTAGGGCAGAGCTCAATGAGATTATTAAAACGTAGAAACTGAGAACAAATCTATTACAGAAATGTAATTAGCTGTGGAGAAGAGTGTCTCAGAGCCATCCAGATGGAACCAAGGTGGCTCTTCTCAGTGACTAGGACATGAGTTGCACAGCTGCTCAAGCCTTGAGGGCCTAGGGAGAGAGAGTGAGCAGAGGCAAGCATATTTGTGGAGATTCCAATGTCCAGCGAATGTATCCCTGTACTAACATGCTGGCAGGCTGCCCAGAAAGAGCCGGCCCAGCTGTTGGGTCTGGTGGAAGTCTATTTTTTGCTACTGATGATACTGGGAGGAAAATCCCAACTCTCAAGTCAGTGGGGCATTTTCCAGGCAAAAGCTCTGGTAAGCATTTAGTTTAGTGGTTTGTGCAAAGCAGGAAGGGCTGAAAGAATGACAGATCTATCTACTCTTTCAAAGAAGAAAGTTAATTTGGATGTTTTATGGCTAGTTACACTATGATACTTGGAACTAGAGTCATAGCTTCCAACCAAGATTCTTTAAATCATCTTTATTATGAAATTCTAGAGCAGAAGGGACTTTGGAGATTTTCTAGTTTTAGGAAAGAATCAGGAGAGTTTGAGACATACCAAAATTACACAGCTATCTTATGGCAAAGCCAGGATGAAAAGCCAAATGGTCTGCTAATCCAGGGATCTTTTCTTTATACCTAATAGCTTTTGTGAATATGTAAGACATTTCTCTCTTGTCACTGCCCAGTCATCATAGCTCCCTTTCCTCAAGTAGCTGAAAAGGGTGTCTCTGAGGGTGAATATCTGGAAAGATGTTGGAAGTTTTGTTTAGAAGATTTTCACTTGCTGCCAACAGCCTTTCTAACATTTTGTGACATTTTCCTAAATATATTTATTCTTCAAGATGAAAAGATGAAAATAATAATTCAAAAGATATAGAAATAAAAATAGAAGTTTTCATAATTCCCAACCTCTAGAGATAACCACAATAAAGATTTGATGTACAACTTTTAGATTTTCTTTATATATATTTTATATATTAAAAAATCTGGGGGTGCCTGGGTGGCTCAGTTGATTAAGCAACTGCCTTCGGCACCGGTCATGATCCTGAGTCCTGGGATCGAGCCCCACATCAGGCTTCCTGCTTGGCGGGAAGCCTGCTTCTCCCTCTCTCACTCCCCCTGCTTGTGTTCTCTCTCTAGCTGTGTTTCTCTCTGTCAAATAAATAAAATAAAATCTTTAAAAAAATCTGTTATATAATAGACTTTATGTATGTATTATGTAAACATATCATAAATATATCATAAATATATGTATAAAGATATAAAATATATGTTCTAATATATGAGTTGTCAATACTTCAATGCAGCAGGATAGGAAAACTCAATCACATTATTAAGTTTTTGCTGTTTTAGAAGAAACATACTAGTTATTAGTGGATGAGAGATGCGCTACTGAATAGCTAAAGAGTGAGATTTCCTACCCAGAGAATGATTGGCCAGGACTTTATGAAGTTTATACTCTCTCCCTCTCTCTCTCTCTTTTTAAGTCTATACTCTCTTTACCACCACTCCAATGCACTCTCACCCCTCGATAACCCCACTCTTTTTTTTTTTTAAAGATTTTATTTATTTATTTGACAGAGAGAGAGGGATCACAAATAGGCAGAGAGGCAGGCAGAGAAAGAGGAGGAAGCAGGCTCCCCGCTGAGCAGAGTCCTGATGTGGGACTCGATCCCAGGATCCTGAGATCATGACCTGAGCCAAAGGCAGAGGCTTAATCCTCTGAGCCACCCCGGTGCCCCAATAACTCCACTCTTAACATACTGTTTTTCAAGCCCGAAGACAGGAATTTAAGCTGGGATCAAGGCTGTGTACTCAGAGAGTAAGAAGATAGTGGGACTCAACCTTTGGGAGAAGATGGAGAGAGAATTGGTTTCCAGAAGACAGCAGGATGGGGATGTTGCATGTTTCTAAAGCCCAAGAGCTGGTGGGAGCTCCAGTAGTGATGAAAGTGTGTGTCTAGGTAGGCCAAGAACTCAGCACTCCAAATGGGACACTAAAAATAGTAGAACCAAGGCTTGCACAAGGAGAGCTAGACGTTGTCAGGGGAGTTGCCAACCCACAAACAGATTACGTGGGCAGGAAGACCAAGTGCTCAGAGATAAACCCAACTGCCTGATAATCAGGGACTTCATCCCCATTTATCCTTAATCATAAGCCCTAGAGTTCTTTTATAATCCTAAGTGGGTGAAAGTTGTTCCCTGAAGACTGAGATTAGATTTCCCAGCAACTCTGATAGAGGGGACTGAGTCTCATTGAAATGGTTTAGGGGGATGCCTGGATGGCTCAGTCAGTTAAGCATCTGCCTTCCACTCAGGTCATGTATCCCAGGGTCCTGGGATCAAGTCCTGCCTTGGGCTCCACTCTGCAGGAAGCTTGCTTCTCCCTCTGCCTGCCACTCCCCCTGCTTATGCTCTCTCTCTCTCTCTCCTCTCTCTGACAGATAAATAAAATCTTTTAAAAAAAAAAAGAAAAAAGAAATGGATTTAGAAAATTAAAGGCATGTGATGATTCTTTTCCTTATGAGTTGTGGAGCAAAGCAAACATGTAACATTTATGTGATATAACATGATAAGATTTCATTTACATACCAGGATACTTAGTGATGTAAAAATTATTTCTTTCAATTTGTACATCTATCTGCCTCACACTAAATAGATAAATTTATTCCGGAGACATTAAATGCTTACAAGTAAACAAAAATCTCAGAAGAAATTTTAGGAGACTATATGTATAAGCTATGGGTCAGAGAGACCTTTATATGATTTTTATCAAAACAAGAAATTTAGAAGTGAAGGTGATGGTTACCAGAAAGGAGGTAGGTAGAGGGAATGGGTGAAATGGGGATGGGGATTAAGGAGATTACTTCTGATGAGCATCAGATGATGTATGGAAATGCTGACTCACTATATCATACACTTGAAACCAATATTCACTGAATGTCAACTAACTGGAATTTAAATAAAAACTTAAAAAAGAAATGTATAAGTGATAAATGAAAAGATGTGTATATATATATACACATCTTTTATATATATATCACATATATATACACATCTTATATATATATATATATATATATGTGATACATAAAAATGTAAAAATTTTGGTATAGAAAGACATATGACTGATAAAGTTAAAATAAATGCTAAATTAAGGGAAAGTGGCATAGATATGTTAGATAAAGGGTTAATACCAGTAAAATGCAAACAACTCCTACAAATTAATATGAAAAGATAAACAATGAAACAGACATAATGGCAAATAATATGAATAGAAAATTCACAGATGAACAAATCCAAATGATGATTAAACCCATAAAAAGATGTTTTATTTCATTAGTTGTCAGGGAAATATAAATTAAAATAACAATGATATTTTTCTTCTCATTCATTAGACAGTTTTTTGAAAGAGATACACTCACACATTGATACTAGAAATTTAAGTAAAATTTAAATACACACACACTTTAAGTAAAATTTAAATACACAGACACACACACACACACACACACACACACACACACACACTCACACATCCTTTAGCCCAGAAATCTCACTTCTGGGAAATCTATACCATAGAAATATTATGGCATACAGATAGGAAAAGATTCCTGTAATAAGACACAGAAAAAGCATGAAACATAAAGGAAAATGTGGATAACTGGCTCTATTAATATTTACTTCTACATGCCAATGGATGTCCAGAACACATTTGAAAGAAAAGCTATAAACTGGCAGAAGATAGCTCTCATTCATATAATGAGCAGAAGATTAATATCAAGAAATACTTGCTTTATCTATATGAAATTGCCAACGATCAGTAATTTTTTACCTACAAAAATGGCAATTTCATACAATTCAATCTACTACAAAGAATTCTTCCAAATCAATAAGAAAAACACAACCAATCCAAGCGTAAGATATTGGATAAAGGATATAAATTCACAGATGTGGAAAACCAAATGGCCAGTAAATGAAAATAGGCTTAACTCACTAGAAATCTGTGAAATAAAAGCTATGATAAGGGCCCCACACTAGGCATGGAGCCTACATAAAAAAAAAAAGCTATGATAAGATACTGTTTCATATTATAAGGTTGACAAAGATGAAAATATATTGGTAAAAATGTGGTGAAATAGAATTTTTACACACTATAGGAATGCAAATAGGTACCAGTTAGGCAAACCATGTGAAGTTGATGAAAACACAGTAGCTGACCCATTCACTTCATAGCTGGGTACATACACCAACTCAGAAGACTTGTACAAGGAGGATTAAACAAGCATGGTTTATAATAGTGATTAACTGGAAACAATATGAAAAACAGTACGAATGACATGGTATTTTTTTTTAAAGATTTTATTTATTTATTTGAGAGAGGAATGAATGAGAGGGAGATAGAGACAGAATCTGAACTGCACATATAGCCCAATGGCAGGCTCAGCCCCACAACCGGGAGATCATGACCAGAGCTGAAACCAAGAGTTGGACGTTTAACCGACTGAGCCACCCAGGCACCCCAGTGACATGGTATTTTGTAAGTAAATATTAGATACATAAACTGGTAGAGTCAATCTGTCAAAAGTAAAGAATTGGATCTACACGTGTCAACGTGTTTAAACCTTTTTTTTTTTTTTAAGATTGTATTTATTTATTTGACACAGAGAGAGATCACAAGTAGGCAGAGAGGAGGCAGAGAGAGAGAGGAGGAAGCAGGCTTCCTGCTGAGCAGAGAGCCCGATGTGGGCCTCGATCCCAGGACCCTGAGATCATGACCCCAGCCAAAGGCAGAGGCTCCAACCCACTGAGCCACCCAGGTGCCCAAGGTGGATAAATCTTAAAAGATACAATGTTGAATAAGAAACAAATTGCAAAAAATACCTGAAGTATGAGCCTAGTTATATGAATTTTAAAATTACACAGAACTATATATACATAGTAAATGTGGATGAGAACAATATATATTGATTTAAGATAATGGTTAGAGAGGGGAAAAATGGAATGGAAGAGGAATAAAGAGGTCTTTATAAGTAACGTTTTTAAAAACCTTGAAATAAATATGAGGAAATGTTAACAACGGTTTAAAAAATAATGTTAGGGTGCCTGGGAGGCTCAGTTGGTTAAGCCACTGCCTTCAGCTCAGGTCATGATCCTGGAGTCCTGGGATTGAGTCCCACATCGGGCTCCATGCTCCGCAGGAAGCCTGCTTCTTCCTCTGACCTTCTCCCTTCTCATGCTCTCTCTCACTCTATCAAATAAATAATAAATAAAATATTCAAAAAAATAATGTTGGGTACTTCAGTGTTTTTGGATTTTCAACTTTTTTTTCTGTATGTTTGAAATTTTTAAAAAATTAAAATAAAAAAATTAAAATTGGGACCAATGCCAGCATCCACTGACAGGGCAGTAGCTGAGAAAACCAGGATACATTTATACCATGTACTTCACTCATTTGTGGCTTTCCACTAACAGAATTGGGCTCTTTTTAAATTTAACTATTAACAATAATGTAACATTAATTTAGTATCTCACATCGCTGAAGTAATGAAAAATGGAATCCTATGATAGATAGTGTTCTGAAACTGGCTGTGTAATATTTCATCATATGGAAGCAGGTGACATCATAGGCGAATGTTTGCCTACTTGCCTCATCCTGTTTATTAATGATACATTTTCTTCCCTCTGCCCCCCTGTGTCTTTGAAGTTTTCACTCAGAGAGTCATTTACCAACCTCCAGTGGTTATAGCTAGAACTTCTGGGTCACATCATTTTGCAGGAAAATAAATTATGACACCAGGGTCTTTAGTTTGATTTCTAATTAAGCAGAAAGGCCCTTAATAAGTAACTCATCAATTTATGTGGGTGGCAAATGTCAGAAAGCACTTTGGAATCTCAGCCTTCTTCTTCCTTGTCATGAAGGGAAGTACCCCTCCACCATCTCGTACCTCTGTGTCCATAGCACCTTTCTTAAGAGCTTAGTTAACCCCTGTCCTTGTACAACTGTACTTCAAGGTTATGCCAGGCAGGAGATTAAGTTATAGACATTCTTAAAGCCTCTCTGCTGAGTATTCAAGGGACTGGAGAAAAAGTAGATAATGGGTGTAGGACAATACTAATAATAGATAAATGGCTAACAGGGGCCCCACATGTCAGACCCCCCTGTGCTGTCTCCATGAACTCAGTTCTGTATGAATACAGCCCATGATGATCGTTGCTCTGTCACCAAGGTTACACCATTATTCGAAAGATTCAATAACATTCAATCGTTCCTTAAAGACATACTGCTCTCTAAACTCTTCTTTGGCTGATATTTTAAGAGCTATCTCTATACTTCGGATGTGTAGTCTACTGATGTTCAACAGCTGTGAAAGGATCACTCATATACCACACCATGGCCTTCCAAAGCCCTTGTCATCCAGAAATAAAATTCCTATTTCTTAGGAGCAAATGAAGGTTGGTTTTTTTTTTTTTTTTAATGTTGAGAGTTTCTTCTCACTATAGCAGATTGGATCAAAATCTCCCAAAGAGGCACAGAGACAAAGGGAAATGATCTGAAGCTTCCTAGTGAAAGCAGGTCACATTATTTTCCCTTCCTCCTCTTTCCTGTCAACACCTCTGCAGGAGGTGTGCCTTCAGAAAGGCAACTGCACACATGGGCTTCTCCAACCTGGGAAACAAGACTTGAATTGATCACCACAGCACACTGGCCACTTGTAAACTGTTCCCGCTTGAGTATTTAACAGCATTTTTTGGTCAATTGAGGACAAAGGCAATGCCCTTTTCTGTATTGTTAGAAATCAAGTTAACAACTTCAATTGCTTCCCCTACAGTGGCTAGCTGGTTTCCAAGATTTTCTTTACCAGTAATGGTTTGCGTGCTATGGCATTCTCTCTGTGATGCTGACATATGCGGACAGTAGAGCACTAGTGTCATACTGGGGTGGCTAGGGGTACGGACTTGGCAGGGAGAATGTGTAGAACTCAGAATCCATTTGCCAGAGACAGAATAACATTAGATGTCAAATGTGGCATATTAGAGACGAAAGTGGCTTTGTTTTAGATTATACCAAATTTAGAGTACTAATGCCCACTCAAACATTAAAAGTACCACACTCCCAAATGGAATGCATTTGCTGTTCTTTAAGACACACTTTTAAACCTCCATCTGTAATAATTCTGGCCTTTATACAACCCATAAGCCTAAAGCCATACCTTCTCCTCATCAGGATTCACTTGAAAGAGCCTGTAACCTTTCTGGTGAGGAAGCACTACTTTTTATTTTTCTCATACTTTTAAGCAACTCTCCTAAAAGGTAACAGTGATGGGTCTGGTCCAGGACTGGAGACTGTTGCCCCCAATGAATGGGGAAGGAGGCTTTCAGGCACTGCACATTCCAATTTAAAATGTTTCTGTGACAGATGCTGAGACTTCTCTGTGAATTAAGTTTTGGCTTCAGGATCAGCTCCTAGCCTGGGAACCAAGAGCCCTGAGGTATTAGCCTGTTTCTCCTTGAAATTCTCTCAGGAGATTAAAACACATCAGTGCTTTCTGATAGACTGTACATATTGAGGTTTTACATCTTACCTGATTGTATTTGGGGTGGTATGGAAAGTGAAGGGTTAGAAACCGAAGATGTGGAGGAAGGGTCAGTCAGGATTCCTCAGAGGTCTGGATGCTGCAGTTCCATCAGCACCCCATCTTTTGGGGGGCTATGTCTGCTTCTTACATTCCTCATGCTTTCCCACTATTCACAACATAACCATCAAGGCATTCCACCACTTTTGCTTGCCTTGATGTAATTAACTCATAACTCAACTACCCAGATTGATATAAATTTGTGATTTATTTATTTATTTGTGGGCCAGAGGGAAAAGGATTCTCTACAGAAAGTAAGAAGACTATTTACCATCAATGACCTTGGCAGACCCTGTTATTCCTCGTTTAGAGATAAGTACAAAGTGAACTTCCAATAATAAAAAGTATTTAAACAGCTTATTCTGATCTTGAATAATGAAAGCTAATTGCACATTCTTGAGTTTCTTTTCCCTAATTCCTGTAATTTATCTAAAATTTATAGAGAAATTCAATACTGTGATGCATTCTGCTAGAAAGCTTCAGTGCTCCAGACCTTTAGGAGTACTTTTAAGAATTAAGAATACTTCGGTCCATTTTCCTTAGACTTCTCAAATGGGGAATATGGAGGTGGGGAGCCCCTATAAACAGCATAAGAAACCAATGAGGGATGCCTACTGCCCCCTGCTGGTTAAAAAAAACCCAATTCTCTTGAGACCTCAAACTGTGCTGAAACCACAGTATCAGCTTCATATGATTTTAAATAATTCTAAACATTAAGCTTTTTTTGAAGTGGGAGGGGGCAGAGGCAGAGGGAGAAAAGAATCTTAAGCAGGCTGCATGCCCAGAGCAGAGCCCAACACAAGGCTCCATCCAACAACCCTGAGATCCTGACCTGGGCCAAGATCAAGAGTTGGATACTTAACAACCTAAGCCACTCAGGCACCCTGATATTTAGCTTTTTATAAAAATAACACTGAGTAGTAAAAACCAACCACTTGGTTTTTCTCAAATGATACTCCCATTCCTCTATCATCTTAGTTTTGTTTCCAACCGGGTTGATTATTATGTCATTTGAATTTTAAGGCAGTCTGCACCAAACTATTGTCTTAGGTACTAAAGTCCCTTTTATTTGCGATGACAAATGCATGTATAAAACTTTCCTTAAAGTGTTCTTTATTATTTTTTAGAGAGAAAAAATTTATTAGATAACAGAAAAATTGATTCTACAAAAAAAAAAATAAATAAATAAAAGATGCCATTCTATGTAATAATTACCACCCAGAAAAGAATAGAAGGGGAAATGACATCTCCTAAGAACCCCATTTGACAGTCATAAGTAAGATCTGGTTTAGGAGTCACAAACACCTGTAGCGCTTGTTGTCTGGGAAATTCTCGATCTCTCCTTTGATTCTGAATGCTGCCCTTCCTCGAATGGTGCCCTTCCTTCTTGGCTACAGGTTTTTTCCCATCCTTTTTAAAAATTTTATTTAAATGTAATTAACCTATAGTGAGTATTAGTTTCAGAAGTAGAGTTTAGTGATTCATCAGTTGCATGTAACACCAGTGCTTATCACATCGAGTGCCTCCTTATGCCCATCACCCAGTTATTCCATCCCCCATCCATCTCCCCACCAGCAACACTTGGTTTGTTTCTCATAGTTAAGAGTGTCTTGTGGTTTGTCTCTCTCTGTTTTTGTCTTATTTCATTTTTCCCTCCCTTCCCCTATGAGCCTCTGTTGTGTTTTCTTAATTTTCACATTTGTCTTGAAAACAGTGTGGAGGTTCCTCAGAAAGTGAAAAATTGAGCTACCCTATGAGCCTACTGCACTATTAGGCATCTACCCAAAGGATATAAACATAGTGATCAGATGGGGCACCTATGCCCCAGGGTCTAAAGCAGCAATGTCCACAACAACCAAAACATGGAAAGCACCTAGATGTCCATCGACAGATTAATGGACAAAGAAGATGTGGGATACACACATACACACACACACACACACACACACACACACACACACACTGGAATATTACTCAACCACCAAAAAATGAACTCTTTTCAACTCTTCACCATTTGTGATCAGAGTTTTCAGCACATTGAATAGATCATGCCACTCCCTCTGGCTTGCCAAGTGTGTATGGAAAGGTTTGCTCCTTCAATCCTTGTGTTCATTGCATCAAGCCTGTTTCCCATCTCAGTTATTGTATTTTTCACTTCTGATTTTTTTTAACTCTTATCTCTGTGGTAAGGGTCTCCCTAAATCCTCTATTCTTTCCTTAATCCCAGTGAGTATTCTTAGGATTGTTACTTTAAAATCTCCATTAGGCATGTTACTTCTACCTGTCTCACTTAGATCTCTGGCCATGACTTTCTCTTGTTCTTTCATTTGGGATAAATTCCTCCATTTTGGTATTTTGTCTAAGTCTCTGCCTTCTTCTAGGTGCAGGAAAAGTCCATTTTTTTTCCCACTTTGGAGAGAAGTGGCTTTATGAAGAAGAGAGTATGTAGTTCTCCGTGTCTGGTACCTGAGCTAACATCTCTGGAATGTGCTGTATGCACTTTGCTGCTCTAGCCTTCAGGCCGGTCATCAGCAGAGGCTCTCCTGGCCTGCAGTGGACAGTGTTGGGTCCCTGGTCTGAATGTGGCCCAAGTTCAGACTAAGTGTGCTCTGCTCTGCCCCTGAAATGGGACCTGATGCTCTCTGCATTAGAACTGCAACCCCACAGAACTACCTAGTCAGGCGATGTGGTATGTGCAGGATCTCGTGCTGCTGTTCTGGGCCTCAGGCTTGCCACTCTGGGACTGAGGCAAGTTTGACAGAGAAGGGCAGCACCACCAAATTATAAGGGCTTGGGACTTGGCATCAGTAGGTTAGGCAGCCGGTGTCCTGGCTGTGCTGCTGAACGCCCAAGATGGTTCTGTGCTGATGCTGACAGGCAGCGAAGGAAAATGGTCCCTGCTACCTCCTATGTCCCCGGAAAGCAGGCTTCCAACCCGCTGCTTCTCAGGAAAGCTCCCTGAGAAGAACAAATCATCTCCCCAGGGTGTGTCGCAGGCCTTTTCTAGATGGCTATTTCTACAACATCTGCCCCTGGCTTGTTAGCCTCCTCATCATCTCACCAGGAGAGGTGCAGCGCCCTGCAGCTTCTATCCCAGCCAAGCCTGATGACTTCCCCAACTCCATTTTTAGGGAGGTGACGTGGGCAGCGTGGGGGTCTCACTGAGCTGGGACTAAGGTCTCAGCCAGAG
>PITA01014154.1:0-54605 GCA_004023965.1 Spilogale gracilis | reverse complement strand
CTCCTCTGGCTTTTCCTGACCTGCTGCATTTGAAATGCCACCCTGTCCACTGGCAAGTCACGCTCCTCCGTCCATGTGTGTAGTATGGCTTGTTGCCGGGGCAGGACCAGTCCGGCACCCACCTACACACAGTATGTGCCTTTCCCCATCCAGCAACATAGTAGGTGCTCGGGAAATGGTTGCACTGCTGATGACCTAGGGGATGTTACTTAACCTCTCTGTGGGCCCCCCGACCCTCCCTCCCCCATCTCAGAAAAAAAATTGGCCTGAACCTCCAGGTGGCCTCAGACTGTATTGGCAGTGACTGGACCCCCAGGTTTCCTTCCCCAACAACCGTTTCTGCATCCTGTCCTCCCCATCCCCACAGCATTGTTTTAAATTCCAAGGTCAAGGCAGGTGGGCGCTTTGGCACCAGTGCACCTGAGTTTGTTCTTGTCTCCGACATGTCTTCAGTGTGTGTCTTCAGAGAGTAGGTTCTTCTCCCCAAGCTTCAGTCCCCTATCCTATAAAATAAGAATCACTGCCCCCACCCCCCTCCCCAGACTGGGGCTTGGGAGAGGTGTGTATGGGGAGTGTAAATGCACTTGGCCCATATGAGTGGTGCCAGGGCTCCCACTGAGCTTCCAGCCTGTTGGGGGGGGGAAGGGCTGACTCCCAGCAACACCCTAAACCTGGGAGGGTCAGCATTGGACTTGGAAGGAAGTCTGAGCAGGACTTCCGTGTAGGAACTCAGAGCTGAGTTTCGGGTCAGATGCAGAGCTGGGAGGAGAGCACTGCAGACAAGGGAACAGCAGGGACAAAGGTCCTGAGGTGGGATTGGTTTCATTAGGTCAGCAGTGGGCGGGCAGGAGGGACACAAGGATAGGGCTGTGGACAGGGTCCTACTGCACAGGCCCGCCCAGGGGGCTGTAGGGAGGGCATGGGGTCTTTACGGAGGGTGGCAAGCCCCAGAGGACGGTTTGGAGCCGGAGAGGAAGGTGATCTGTCCAACCATGGGCACAGGTAAAAATCCTGGAGCTGCCATGGTGTATGCTGGAATGGAGCAATTAAGGAAATTAAGGGCGGGGTGGAGGGTGGGAGGCAGGTTTCTCACTGTTGGGGCGGGAGGTTATAGACAGGCAAGGGGAGGAGGCTAGAAGAATCCATTTGCTCATGGTTGAGGTGTGGGGACATCTGCATGAAGTCATGTGTAACAATACAGATACAGACTGTTACATATCCAGATATTTACAGGTCTGTGTATATATGCAGGGAACACACACATTTTGCATCTTGCTCTGTCAGCTGTGAGGGCCTGGAAACAATGACCTCCCCCCTTCCAGGAGCTAGCAGCACACCCAGGGCCCAGATCTCGGTTAGTATTAGTACAGCAGTGTCCCGCTTCTCTGTGGGGAATGTGTTCTAAGATCCCCAATGCTTAAGCATCTGCCTTCAGCTCAGGTCATGATCCCAGAGTCCTGGGATCGACTCCCACATTGGGCTCCCTGCTCAGCAGGGAGTCTTCTCCCTCTGGCCCTCATCCTGTTGTGCGCTCTCTCTCTCCCTCTCTCTCTCAAATAAATAAATAAAATCTTTTTTTTTTAAAGATTTTATTTATTTGTCTGACAGCAGGAGAGCACAAGCAAGGGGAGCAGCAGGAAGAGGCACAGGAAGAAGCAGACCCTCCGATGAGCAGGGAGCCTGACTGAGGGCTCAAACCCAGGACCCTGGGATCATGACCTGATCCAAAGACAGTTGCTCAACCAACTGAGCCACCCAGGCACCCCAATAAATAAAATGTTAAAATCCTCAGTGGATGCCTGAAACCATGGATAGTGCCAAACTCTGTATTTATACTATGATTTTTGAATGCTGAAGTTTAATTTATAAATTAGGCACATTATGACAATATGCTAGAAGTTATGTGAATGTGGTCTATCTCTCATATTCTTGTCTTGTGTACTCGCCCTTCTTGCGATGATGGGAGATGATAAAATGCCTTCGTGAGGACATGGGGCAAGGTGAATGACGCAGGCTTTGTGATGTCCCGTGAGGCTGTTGTTGACCTTCTGACCTGTCATTTGCTTCTGGAGTGGAGTTGATTACAGACCTCCGCACTGTGCAAAAGGGGAGACTACTGTATTCTCTAGCAAAAGGCTGCTCCTTGGAGAGAAGGCTGATTCTAGGACCAGGGCAGGAAATATAGGAGAGGAGCACGAAGCATTTTGTAGGGACAAAGTAAGGAGGGGCTAAGAGGGGAAACCATGGATGTGATGGGGGCGTGTCAAAGAGCCCTGAGAACCATCCGAGTAGACGCTGATAGCCAAAGCTGAAGCCATTTGAGCAGGAAAATCAATAAAGTAGTACTGGATTTTAACCCAAAGTATAAAATAAATATCCATGGGTCCATACCGATGTGAATGATTGAATAAACAGGGAGAAGAGAGGAATTCAGAAAAATTTGTGCACAGCCCAGAGGAGTCTCAGGAGGTGTGAGGACTATGTATAACGTGCAGTCGGAGACAGAGAGAGGATATTAGGGAAAACAGAAAATCTGAATAATGCATGGACTTTAATAATAGTGTCCTGGGGGTGCCTAAGGGCCTCAGTTGGTTGGGCATCTGCCTTTGAATTACGTCATGATCCCAGGATCCTGGGATGGAGCCCCTGTCCAGCTCTCTGCTCAGCGGAGATCTGCTTCTCCCTCTCCCTCAGCCCCTACTCCTGTGCTCTCAAATAAATAATCTTTAAAAAAAAATGTAGGACGCCTGGTGCTCACTCACTTAAGCATATGTCTTCGGGCTCAGGTCAAGATCCCAGGGTCCTGGGATAGATTTCTGCATTGGACTTCCTGCTAAGCGGGGAGCCTGCTTCTCCTTCTGCTGCTGCTCCTCCTGTCAAATAAATAAATAAATAAAATCTTTAAAATAAATAAATTAATTAGAAGAAAATATAATGTCCCGGGATCAGTTCATTAATTGTAACAAATGTATCATTTTTTTTTTAAGATTTTATTTATTTGACAGAGAGAAGCACAGCCAGGGAGGGAACACAAGCAGGGGGAGTGAGAGAGGGAGAAGCAGGCTTCCCGCCGAGCAGGGAGCCCGATGTGGGGCTCGATCCCTGGTCTCCGGGATCATGACCTGAGCCGAAGGCAGTTGCCCAACCAACTGAGCCACCCAGGCATCCCACAAATGTACCATATTAATGTAAGGTGTTAATAATAGGGGGAGTTAGGTGTGGGATACACAGGAATTTTGTACTATCTTCACAGTAATTCTGTAAATCAAAAACTGCTCTAAAACAAATAATTTATTAAAAACAAAAACAAAAACATCTATAGTTGCCATGGGAACAGGGACTGTCTGGGCAGGGGTGGAGGCAACAAGAAGCCCAACTAGGAAGCCAAGGCAGCCTCCAAGCCTGGTCTCAGGCGGTGGGGGAATACATGGGCGGAAAATGGACCAAGAGGGGTGTTTCAGAGACACGGTGCCAGCAGGACCAACGTGGAGGACGGGAAGAGAAGACTGTGGGACTCCAGGGCCTCTGGTCCCTGCTCCCAGGCTGCCCTTACTGAGTAGTGGACACCGGTGGAGAAGCAGGTCTGTGGCAACGTCACTTCAGTGTTCCAATGGAGGGTTGAATGGCAGGAACGTTGTATAAATCTCATCGTATGGGGGCCCAGGTGAGGGAGAGGGAAGCTCTTCTGATTTGTGACAAGACAGTATTCTTGGGGATAGATCTGGGGCCAGATCCCGGGACTGCCCTCAAAGATGCGGATTTGTGTGGACTTCTGGCAAGTTCTTGTGTTCGCGGCGTCTGTTTCTCCACCTGTAAAATGGGAATCAATAACGTCCTGCTCACAGGTTTGTAGGAGACAGCACATGACCCCAGTTTAGTGCCTGGCACACAGTGGGACCTCAATAAACTGTGGTCACCCCTTCCCTCTCCCACTGGGTCCCCGGGAGAGGAGCCTGTTGCTTTAACTTATGCAAATGCACTGCGGGTGGTGGAAGGGGGGTAATAAAAAAAGGAACCTCGTTTCTGGATCAGCCAATCAGCTCGCGGAACTGACGAAGCTCGTCGCCCAAATGGCCCAATGGCGGGCCGCGCCGTCTCCAAGCCCGCCCCTGCCTCCGGGTGCCGTCTTGTGGGTGGGCACTCTTGACGCCACGCCCCGGGGGCGGAGTCCGGAGGCTGCCGCGCCGCAGCCGCGGAGGTAGGGGCGGGGCGGGCTCGGGTGTCAGAGACGGAGCCGCAGGTGGCGGCGGGCGCGGGGCTCGACCAGAGCTCGGGAGGTGAGTGCTATCCTCGGGACCCCCCCTGAATACCCTGGCCCGCGCAGCCCTTCATGCGCAGCGCGCCTGGTAGCCCCGGAGGCCACTGGGGGCAAAGGCGCGGCGGTGCACGAGGGACGGCGAACTGGGGACGGGGGGCTGCGTGGTGGGCCCCCCGGCCTCCCCGCGGCCATCATCGAGGGTCTTTGGAGGGAGATAGGAACCCCTGTCCAAGTCCCCCGTCTCCTGGCCTAGAACGGAGCGTGCGGGAGGGTGGCTGTGACGTGAGACCCCTCCCCAAATCCCTTTATTCTAAGCCTGGATCTGGATGTAGGTTCCAGAGCTGCAAAGATGGGGGTGCCGCTCTCCCTCCAGCCTGGGACCCAGGACAGTCCTAAGTGGAGACCACTCTCAATTTCCCTCTCCCCAGCTCTGGTCTGCAGATCCCTGAGGACCGGAGATGGAAGAACCCCTTCCCTTTTTTTCCACTGTGAACCCTGATGGGCCTGGAGGAGGAACTGGGGGTCTTGGGCCCCTCTAGACTGCTCTATCCCAGTCTCCTACTGCAAGGATGAGGTGGGGGCATTTTACCAGCATCTTCTGGAGGGAACCCCCAAAGTTGGAATTCTGGGGAGTGGGCCAGTGTGGGGCCCCTTGCCTGGCAGGGACTGGCCAGGCCAAGCCTGAAAGGGCCTGGAGCCTGGATTTAGGGGTGGTCCCTGCCTCAGTGGGGGGTGGGCAGCAGCATCTGTTCTCAGGGATTAAAATAAATTGAGGTAAATTGGGATCTTGCCGGAGGCTGACTGCGAGTGGGGTGTGGAGGAGGGTTGTGGGGTGGGCGGCCCCTCCATCTGCCTCGAATCTGGGAGTTCCTTGCCCCAGCCGCAGTGGGGACCAGGAGGCAGCTTTGATGGACCTGCCTCACTGGTGACCTTGGGCAGGTGACAGCACCTCTGTGAGCCTTGGTTTTCTCCCTTGAAAATGGGGATGAGGGCTTCAGAAGCTGTATTCTAGAGATTCTGAAACCCACACATCCTATCATATGCCAAACTCTAACTCCCCCCTTCACTTAAGATGTCAGTGGTTTGAGGGGTGAGAAGGCGATGGGTTTGGAGACCCCGGGATGTGCCTTGCTGGCCTCCGAGCCTCAGTTTACTGCACTGCAAAATGGATTTGTGGTCACTCTGGACTTGCCAGAAAGGCTATTCTCCCAGACAGTAAAACACATTACCAAGCAGCAGTGGTGCACTGGTCTCACTGATGGGACAGCCTGGGGCACACCCTGACCCAAATATTGTCACCTACGCCAGGGGCGAGCCAGTTCCTGGGTGGGGTCATGGGTAGGAGGAGGTGAAAGCCACCAGGCCAGCCTATCCCCTGACCCTGCGGTGGGCACAGGGGTGAGCTCAGGGCTGGGAGTCCGACACCCCCGGGTTCAAACTGATTCTCCCTGTGGCTTTGCACCCCTGGGCCTTGGTGTATTCTTCCAAGGAATGGGCTGGATCCCCCTCAGAAGATCAGAGGAGACGTGGGAAGATGGGAGCCCTGTAAATACGGACATGGTCATTAAAACACTAATTACAATATTAGTGATCATAAATGGGGTCACACCAGGCCGGGAGCAAGGAGGAGAGAGAGGAGTCGGCCAGGGTGTCGCCGGCTGTGTCTGTAGAGCCTGGCAGTTAGGTGCACAGTTGCTGCTCAATAGTGCTCAATAGGTGTTTGCCAAATAGATGACAAAGAGGGAGGTGACTAGTGGGGGAGGACCGAAAAATTCCCGAGCTTGACAGCTTGGTCACTGTGAGACATGGGGCATGTGCCTCAGTTTCCCCGTTGGGGTGACGGCCAAGATGAGACACTGCCTTGAAGTGCCACTCTGAGAATCAAGCCAGATTGTATAAAGGTCATTCTCTGGTGGCTGGGCCTAGAAGAGAGGAGGCCCATGACAGGACAGGTCATTGAAACAGCATGGCCAAGAGGCTGGCTAGTCACTGGGAAGGAAGAGAAAATCTCAGACAGGCCCCACTGTGCACAAACTGGAGTCTGGGGGGTAGCAAAATGTCAGGGACTGTTTCATAGGACCCTGGAGGCGCTGAGGTCAGGGGACGCCCAAGGTCACAGCACGCAAGGTCAGGGGCTCTGGACAGGTGGCTTAGAGCCAGTGAGCTCTGCCTTCTTTGCTGACTTCATTCCCGTCTTGTTCTGTCTGCTCCAGGGTCTGCTCACATGCTCCACCTGGTGCAGAGCTGTGGGTTTCGGGGATTTGATGCCAGGGAAGCAGGATCCCCAGGCAGCGCCTGGGGCTGGTGTCAGACACCCCCGGAAGACTCTGCTCTGGGCAGCCAGAGGATGGGGCGCAGGAGGGAGGGCATCCTGGGCAGCTGACAGCCTGCTGTATGACCTTGGGCAAGTCCCTGTCGATCTTTGGGCTCTGCCCTGGTGCTCGGGAGGCTCAGAGTCCTGGGTTCAAGCAAAACAGTTTTCTCCATCAGATAGAGGCCACTGTGTCTCGGACATAATACTTTCAGAGGCCCATGCTGAGCTTGGGGCTGAAGGAGTACATTTTAATACACAATATGAATATATTCATCCCTGTGCCAATACAATTTGTAACATAAAGTTTAAATTCTTTTTTTAATTAATTATTTTTAAAAAGATTTTTAAATTTTTTTTTTTATTTGAGAGAGAGAGCATGAGCTAAGAGAAGGTCAGAGGGAAAAGCAGACTCGGAGCAGGGAGCCCAATGCGGAACTCGATCCCGGGACTCCCAAGATCATGACCTGAGCCGAAGACAGTTGCTTAACCAACTGAACCACCCAGGCGCCCATTTTTTGTTTGTTTGTTTGTTTGTTTGAATTAGAGGAAGGGGCCCATGAAAGTTTTCACGCAGCCCTGAGTTTGAGTCTCGGCTGTACACATGAGCCTATCCACTCCCCTCTCTGAGGTTTGGTTCCCCCTCTGTGAAGCAGGAATCATTAACCTGCCCCCGGGGTGGTGAGATGTGGAAGAGCTCAGCCCGGGACAGGCGCAGTGTGTGGCCTGCTGTTATTTCACCATTGTCGTCATGATTATCATTTGCTGGGCAGTAACTGCCCCAGGCTGGGGGCCCCAGGCTCAGGTGCCTCAGTTTACCCATCCACGGCTGGCCCAGTTCCAGGGAAGTCCCAGGGGTGCTGGCCCGGTGGGGGAGGTGAGATGGCAGTTGGGCGGTAGGCGGGGCACGGTGAGCTTCCTGTCCCCCACGCACACAGGCCTGCCCTTAGCTGGTGCTGACGGAAGTGGCAGGGGCCGCGTGGCCATCTCCTGGTGGCCACCCTGTCTGTCAGAGACCCCAACTCCACTCGCTGCCCTGTCCGGTGAGTTCAAGCCCTATCTGGAGGCCCCCATTGCTTTTCCTTGCCCCTCTCAGGAACAGAAAAGAGGGGGCCCTCTGCCTGGCCTGGGGTTTCCGAGAGAAGCAGCAGGTGTCATTTCCTGGGCCAGGCAGGAACCCACGGGGGGGGGGGCACCCTTCCCTCTGCCCCCCTGCCCTCTGTTACCGTTCTGAGTGGCGGGGCTGGCCGTGGGGCAGTAGAGGGGACATGGGGACCCAGAGCCACCCGTGGTGGTTCCAAATAGGAGTTCTTTGCCAGACAGGCCAGGGACAAAATCACAGTGACACCGGGACAGTGAGTTACTTTTCCGTGGCTCAGTTTCCTCATTGATAAAGGTGGGACTGGGGCCCGTGGTGTGGCTGCGAAGGTTGAATGAGCCAGTGCGTGTTGGGGGGTTGGGTACAGCGCTGCACACGTACCCGCCTTCGGTATATTGTGGGGGGAGGGGCCTTCTAGCTGGAGCTGTGAAAACACTAGTGAGATTCTCAGTTTCTGGGGAACTTGAGCCCAGTGGCTCCTCAGATCCTCTAAGAAGCATCTTCCCACAGAACTTTCTTTGCCTGTGCTGGCCAATATGGCAGCCACTTAGTCCCATGTGGCTGAGTCCTGGAGCAAGCTTGGCCCCACTGAGGAGCTGGGGGGGTTGATGGTATTTAATTTTACTTAGTTTAAAATTAAGTCAGCACATGAGATCAGTGGTTCCCATATGTCAGCACAGCTCTAAGGGATTTGAAGATTCTCGGGGCCTAAATCCTGGCCGGAAATGAAGACAGGAGATGGGAATTAAGGACTTTACTCCCTTAGGTTGTCAGCCGGCATGCCCCCCGCCCCCACCAGACTGGATTTCTTCGGGGATGGTGCCAGTGACAGGTTTCTCAGGGGACCCAGCATCACTCAGCCCAGGGTGCTCATTGGGAGTATTTGTGGAATCAAATAATTTTTTTGCGTGGTGAACTCCTATTCATGCTTCAACCCCCCAACTCTCATGCCTCCTCCTTCGGTACAGGCTCCCACAGTCCCTTCTTCCATTTGGCCCAGCCCTGAGCCTGTAGGACTGGTATTCAACATCCAGCCCCTAGACTGGGGGCTCCTCAGGGACCAGACCCGGGACTGAATCATCTCACAGACCCTGGCATTGTCCTTGTCATGTGGGCACATGGTGGTTGCTGGGTAACTTACAGAAATCAAGGAACCTGGAGCTAGAGGCTAATAGTTCAAATTAAACTCACTTTCAAGATTAGGTAAACTGAGGCTCAGTGAAAGCAGCCTTGTCCAAGGTCCTTGCTTGGTCCTTTCCTTGTGAGGCCCAAGGAGCTTTCCCATTTGCGGTCACCAGCCCCGGTCCCTGCTGCCACTCTGCCTCCAGGGCTCCCAGCTGCTGCTGAGCTGCCCGAGGGGTCATGAATTATGGATGAGGCCTGCAGGCTCCTGTGACAAGCCCAGCCTCGAGAACGTGCCAAGGACACCAAGTGTCCCTCCCTTGCCAGGCGGCTTGGCCCAGCCCCCTCTGCAGGGAGGCCTGGATTCCCCCAGCGAGACCCCTTCTAGGCATTCCCTCTTGTTTTGCAGATGGGGAAACTGAGGCACAGAGCTGGATAGTGACTCAGACATCAGGTGAACACTGGCTTCCGGGAGTCAGGGTTGGGACTCATGGGGGCACCACTGCCAGCTGGGTCATCATGGTGAGGGGTGAGCTCTCCATTCCAGGAGTGTGCATGTGGTGGGGATTGTTGTAGAGGGATCTGGGAGACCCCAAGGGATCCTTGGGGACACTTCAGGGACCCCGAACCCCATGTGGCCCATCACAGTCCCAGTGTCCATCTCTCAGCAGACCCTTTCCCACAGGAGCTGCCCAGTGTGGAGCTGAGTACTCAGGGCTTGATTCAGCTGCCCAGGGTGCAAATCTACTGTCATTTCCTGGCTCTGTGACCTTGGCAAGTGGCTTCCCCTCTATGGGGTGAGGTGGGGTGGTGGGGAGGGGACCCCATCTTTCCCATCTGTGAAATGGCCCTGAGATTTTCTGCTTAGGCTGGAGCTCATCCAGTACTCTGCCCCTCAGTGAACTCTTCCCCCCCCCCGACAGTGAACTCTTATTTGAGCTTGAAAACCCCAAGTCCCATGCCCCTTCCTCTGGACTAGGTTCCCCAGCTCCTATTCCTCTATGCAGTCCACCTCTGACCTCACAGGACTTGGGGCATGTATATTCAGATCTGTCTCCCTAGAATGGGGGCTACTTGGGGGCCAGACCTGGAGATGAATCATCTCAGGGGCCCTGGCATGCTCCCAGCCTTGGAACTTTTGGTTCCTCCTCCATCCTCTCTCTTCCTTCTCCACGGGGAGGACAATCGGAATTTCCCCTCCTTAGACTCAAGCTGGCCATAGCTTTATAGCTCAGATTTGCTTCTCTTTTTGGACAGGCACTAAACAGGAGCCGGTGGGGGTCTCCACAGAGGGCATCAGGATGTCGTATTTTGGGGAGCATTTTTGGGTAAGTAAGACCCACTTTTATTTTGATGGAGGCTTCTGGAAGAGCTATGAGATCTTTTATGGAGATGGGGGACTTGGCAGCTTATGGGCAGAGCCTTGGACAGGTGGAGGGTCTAAGACTCATAGAAATTAAAGTAGGAAGAGTCAGACTGGGTTTGAATATACACCCTCTCACTTCATAGACCTTGTGACCTTGGGCAAGTCACAGCTGAACAACAGGGAGACTAAGGCCCAGAGTAGAATTCTTTTCTCTCAGATTGCCTGGTGAGAAAATGCAGCGTCAGGCCTTGAACCTGGTGCCAGAGTGAACTTCCAGGATCCAGGGTCATTTCAGCTAGGGAATTTCCACATCTTTCCCATCCTGGAGAGTTGGGGGGTTTCTTGACTTGGCCCCTAGTGGCCCCCTCACCTCTGTGCCTTCCAGGCTGGGGACTACATACTGTGCCCCAAGAGGGCTGAGACAAACTTGTTTTCATTCATTCATTCATTCATTCATTCATTCCCTCCCTCTCTCCCTGCCACCACCACTCCACACCCAACCAACTGTGGAAGGGGCTGAGGCCCTCGAGAAGCTTCATCCTGGCTCTGACCCCGAGGAGCTTACAATCTGGGAGACATAAAGCCAACCAGAAATCTTCAGCCCTGGGTCAGAGCTGGGCCTTGGGGGCAACCAGAGGGATCAGGACATGGATCCATGTTTCCTGTGGGCTTTGAGGGCTGAGATTTTTAAGAAAGGCATTATAGGCGCTAGGGTTGGGGGGTACCCACAGCCTTAGCGAAAGCCCAGAAGTGTGACAGGGATGACCAGTTGAGGGCACAAGGACTCGTCTTACAGGCCCAGGCTAGTAGAGAGCGACAGAAGATGTATGAACAGGAGAGTCTAGGAAGGACCAGGGTGTAAGCCCCTTCCCCAGTTGGGCCTTGAGCTTGCAGAGAGGAAGCCAGTTGCTAGGGAACTGGTTGCCCCTGGCAACAGGCCTGTTTCCTCCCTTTCTCCCTCCCCAGCTGGGGCTCCTTTTACTGCCACTTGCTTTCTTAAAGGGGCCTCAGCCCCTTGCCACCTGCAGGGAGAGGGTGCAGGGAGAGGGCAGAGAGGGGATGGGGCCTGACCTTCACCTTCTGCCCAAGGGTCAGATTCCCTGGCTTTGTCTCTGAATGGCTGTGTGAGCCCAGCAAGGGGCTGCTCCTCTCTGAGCCCCTTTTGGTGCCTCTATGTAAGGGGGCTGACTGTTTGATGATCAGTTGTTGCCCACGTTTTGGAACCCTGACAAGGACACCTACATTTATTTTAAAATCTGTTTAATGGCGTGAGGCACCTACATTTATTTTAAATTCTTTTTAATTGCATGAGGCATGCAAGCTTGCTGCAGAAAATTCAGATCAGCAGAGAGGAAATAGAAACCACCCCCAATGCACTCCCCACCCAAAGATAGCCTAGTACAGAGTGGATAAGGGCTTTGAGTTCAGGATTTGATCTGGGCTCTGCTGGGAGCTGACGGGCAAGTGATTTTGTATCTGCAAGCCTCAGTCTTCCCATCTGGGAAAGGGGATGAAATTCCCCCCTCCTTAGGTCTCCCCGGGAGTATCCTGGGATGTCTGTCACTGGCGATATTTCTTTTAATTGATTGTTTGTATTGGTGGCTCTTCTGCTGAGTGGCACTCTCAGCTAGGTGCCCTGGCTGGTCTGAAGGAGGCTCCAGTTAGGGAAGATCAAGCCAGATAGGGATGTCCCCCTCCCGCTGGGCCAAGGCAGCCTGGAGGCCTCAAGGGCACTGGGGAGCCACGGGGGAAGTGTGAGCAGGAGAGGGATATGATCAAGCTGTGTTAGAAAGATCCCTCTGGGGCTGGTATAGGGGCGAGACTGGAGTCCAGAGGTTCTGATAAGAGACACAGACCCAGGACAGCCCCTCGTAAGACCCTCGCTGCCAGCACAGCCCGAGAGAGGCACATACCACTGGGGGCCTTGCCAGGTCTGGGAAACGGGCCAGTGGTTGGCTCCAAGTCAGCCCCAGATGCTGGCCTGGGCGGCAGTGCCTGGTGCAGCCTTACCCGAGGATCCCCTGGGTGGGGCAGGTGGGGGCTGCTGGGCCTGTTTGCTGAACCCTCACCATGGCGCATGAAGCCCCAGCTTCAGCCCTGTCCCAGCCTCATCTCACCGAGACCCTTGGGAGGTAGGTGCTATCGTCCCCATTTGTCAGATGAGGAGACTGAGGCCCAGAGAGGTGAAGTCACCAACTCAGAGTGACCCAGTGCATAAAGGAGACTCGGACACATATTCCTGGGAAGCTGGAGGGAGCAGCGTTGAACATCCAGGGAAGTGAGGCTCTGGGAAAGATCCTGAAGGGGGTGGGCCTGGAAATGATCCTTGAGAGGTGGAAAGATTTGGATGGGCAGAAAGAGATGCCACCCGGTGAGCCAGGTTGCAGGAACAGCCCAGGCAAAGGTGCAATGGTAGGAAGGCAGAGCTGTCTTTGTACTGCTTGCCATTTTACTGGTAAGGCCAAGTAGGTTGGAAAGATAGTTTCGCACTAACGGCTTTGCGCTTAAGCAGCTGGTGGGAAATAGGGAGCTATCAATGATTCTAGAATGAAGGATGACCTTTGGGAGATTTGAGTCTCAGGCTGTGTTGGGTCTGCCCGTCCTGGCCTCAGTTTCTCCATTTATGCAACAACAGGGGTTATCTTGTTACGACTTCTAGTTTCAGCCTTCCGGTTTCCAGGTAAGTGGAAAGGTAAACTCAGCAGGTTGGAGGAAGATGGAGGAAACTACTCTTAGTGGAGGACCTGCTGCCAGAGGGATCACTTCAGTGGTTTGTCTTGGGAGTTAAATAATGTCGCATAGCTCCACAGTCATCTTCTTTTGGTCCTACTCACAAAGCCCTGTTTGGTGCTAAACTGTCTCCAGTTCCCCAGCTGATCCCTCTTTTTGATGAACAGCTCAATGTTCAGACATGATGCCTTCTGTATGTCACAGGATCTGGCTGGGATAAAAACAGTTGTTGCCTTATTTTTTCCTATTCCTTTCATTAATGGCATGGGGTCCAGGGCGTCCAATTAGAATAGGGTAAAAGTTGCCCTTTTTTTTTTAAGATTTTATTTATTTAACAGAGAGAGAGATCACAAGTAGGCAGAGAGAGCCGAGGAAACAGGTTCCCTGCTGAGCAGAGAGCCGGATGCAGGCCTCTATCCCAGGACCCTGAGATCATGACCTGAGCTGAAGGCAGAGGCTTTAACCCACTGAGCCACCCAGGCGCCCAGCTTTTTTTTTTTTTTTTTTTAAGATTTTATTTATTTATTTGGCAGAGAGAGACACAGTGAGAAAGGGAACACAAGCAGGGGGAGTGGGAGAGGAAGAAGCGGGTTTCCCGTGCCAAGCAGGGGGCCCGATGCAGGGGCTCGAACCCAGGACCCTGGGATCCTGACCTGAGCTGAAGGCAGACGCCTAATGACTGAGCCACCCAGGTGCCCCAAAAGTTGTCTTTTTAAGTCAACATATTTGGAGAAGAAATGAGCAAACTTAACACAAAATATTAACTGATAACACGAATCAGCAAAAACTAGGGTTGCCTTTGGGGACTTGGGGAACCCTGATGGGGATCACCTTGGTTTTACCTCATCCTCGTATAAAAGATGGATGACTTTCTTGTCCTATCTTAACAAAGAGCCACTAAAGTTCAGAGAGGGATAGTAACTTGCCCAGATCACACAGCACAGTCCTGGCACCCCCCCATGGTGACCCCAGAACTGGGAGGAAGGAGGTTTGATTTGAGGCACCCGGGTACATGCACTGTTCCCACCAGCCCTAGGTGACAGCAGAATAACTCATTTGCTCATTTATTCAACAAACTCAGATGTGCTTTTTGGCCTAATGCTGTACTGGACATTGCTGGGTCCGGAGAGAGGCATCAGACCCAGGCTATCCTCTAAGGGTCTCAAGAGAGGGTGTTTCCATTTTGAAGAGAACAGAAAACAGCGACTTAACCAACAGGGGTTATATTGGCTCACAAAGGTGAAACGTTGTAAGGAAATGCAGCTTTCAGGCTTGGTTTGATCCAGTAACTCGATTCAACAGAACTTGTTATTCGGACTCCATGAGGTTCAGCTTCTTTCCGAATTTCAAGGTTTCCACTTGGCTTTCAGTATCTCTTATAATTCCTCATTTATGGGAAAGCGCGGACTGAAAAGCAGGGGGAAAGACTGAGACAGAAACAGGGGCAGAGAGACACAGAAACAGAAAGAGAAATAAGGAGACATGAACAACCCCCGTTAAGAGAACAATACTCCCTCAGCCAGGGGACAAAAACCTCCAGTCTTCTCTCTGATTGGGCCACCGTAAGGCCCATGAACCAATCCTTATGACCAAGGGGCTAGGCCACAGGCTTATTGGCTCAGGCCTGAAGCAGTCCCTGCTGCCAAGAGGTTGGGCTTCCGCTGGTGGCCTCCTCCGGCCACGCCTCCGTTGCTAAGCAACCGTGAGGCCTCCTCCACCCCTTTACTCAGTCTCCGCCCTCATCCCCTGCAGGGTGAGAAGAACCACGGCTTCGAGGTCCTGTACCACAGCGTGAAGCAGGGGCCTATCTCCACCAAGGAGCTGGCCGACTTCATCCGGGAGAGGTGAGGTTCCACACGCCCCGCCCACCCCTGGCCACGCCCCACAGTCCCCGTAGCCTCCCTTACCTCGTGGCCCCGCCCTGGTTCCTCTTCACCTCTCCCCTCCCCATCCCACTAAGGCCTAGCTACACCCAACCAGCTTGAACATCCCCAAGCCCGTGGTTCTCAAAACTGTCAGCACCCATGCCCTCCCGTCAACCATTCCCAGGTTTGTGACGCTTCCTGCTGAAAAGATGATATGACCTACTTACAAGGGGAATTTTGAAAACTTAGTCTCATGCCCTGAGTACGTAAAACACATGTATGCTGACGTAATCTACATTCCAGCATGTAACTGCCCTGACATCCGTATCCCAGAAAATATAATAAACTCAAACTGCCAGACAGCCTTCTGCATCCCAGCCGCTCACTAGCTGAACGCCCATTAAATCCGAGGAGAGCTCAAAAGATTATAACCAGGTTTTTCTCTCTGCGGCTGTTTAGCGAGACCCGGTCCGGTCCAAGCTGTTCAGGACATGCTCATTCTGTCCTTTGAGGGCCTCTGGTACCCTGTGGGCGCCCCTATCACAAAATGCCTCCTCGAGTAGTTGGTTTTAACTGGGCACATTGCTGTCCCGAACAAAATCAAAATTGTTAATCTGGGCGAAAATGTGGATGGGTCGTAGGTAGGCATTTAACGGTGTCTGTCCAGAGGGAAAAAGGAAATCGGAGTTTGCCTCTTGCAATTAAACGAGACAAAGCATATAAAACATTTGTAGCTATTCTACCACTCTTTGTTTTTAAAACATATTACTTAACTGCGCCTGTGACTTTCCAATAGTGCTTCTCCCCGGCTGGGGACTGTACCATCCTCCTTGGGAGCTACTGCTCAGATATTTGAGATAGGGAAACTGAGACCCAGGGGGACGGAGCATCTCCCAAGGAGGCCCAGAATCTTCTGCATCTTTTCTCTGTTCTACTCAGGGCCACCATCGAGGAGACCTACTCAAAGGCGATGGCAAAACTTTCTAAACTGGCCAGCAATGGGACCCCCGTGGGGTGAGTGGGCTGGAACTGGGGTGGGGATCACTGAGGTTGCAGGGTCCTGGGGTATCAGGAGCCTACTCTTGGGTGGACATCTCTTCACACGAATGATATGTAGACTAGGGAGTCAACCCTCCCCCCATTTAAGGGGCTAATTGGACAGAGGGATGTAATTCATTCATTCACTTATTCATTCATTCATTCAACACATATTTGCTGAGTACCTGCTCTTTGCCTGACACCATTCTAGGTACTTGAAACCAGCAGTAAGCAAGACAGATAAAGCCCCCGGGCCCCTTCATGCTATGTTCATGCCATGTTACCTGTGGGATGTGCAGCAAAACAGATGTTAAATGGAAACGAGCAAAAGTCCTTTCCTGGGGTCAAAAGCTCCAGGAAGAGGATGAAATAGGAATGTGAGAGGTCAGGTGCTTCCTCTGGCATGAGCTTGGTTCTGTGAGCTGAGACCTTAGTAATGAGATGGAGACAGCTACAGGGATATCTGAGTCAGAGACCTGGGCAGGACCTCAGCCAGTGCAAAGGCCCTGAGGCAACCATGGATTCTGCTTGTTCAAGGAAGAGCAAAGAGGCTGGCATGGCTGACAGGCCTGGGTGCCCTTGAGTATCAACTAGGGCCTGGAATCCAGAGTGAGGACTCTAGGGCCTCAGGGCTTGGGTTTAAATTCCAGCTCTGATATTCATTTCCAGAGGGGCCTTGGCTGAGCTGTAGAGCCTCCTATGCCTCTGTTTCCCCATCTATCCCAGGCCTGCCTTGTAGTTGTGGTGCAGGTGCTTAGCAGGGCCTGGCACACAGGAGGTGTCTAGCTGAGGGGACCCTGGGTTTGCCCTGTTTCCAGGACCTTCGCCCCGCTCTGGGAGGTCTTCCGCGTCTCCTCAGACAAGCTGGCCCTCTGTCACCTGGAGCTGACACGGAAGCTCCAGGACCTCATCAAGGACGTGCTCCGCTACGGCGAGGAGCAGCTCAAGTTGCACAAAAAGGTGGGTGCTGGTGGGCACTGCGTAGCCATGCGGAGGGGGGACAGGAGTGGCTGGAAAGATCTGGGAACTTCTGGGGCCTTTGGCTCCTGGTGTGTGCCTCTGAGGATTCTGTCAGTTCCATAGCAGGAAACCCAGACTCTCACACACCCGAGCACTGTCAAATTTCAGACTCAAAACTCTGAACCAGGGCTCTGCAAACGATGGGCCGCAAACCAAATCTGGCCTGGTATTACAGAGCCTGAGAGCTTAGAATGGTTTTGACATTTTTAAATGGTGTGGAGGGGGGGTGGTAATCAAAAGATTTCATGACAGGTTGACCCTTGGATTTCAGTGCCAGTACCTATTCCTGTTTAAAAAGGGAGTTGGGGCACCTGGTTGGCTCAGTTGGTTAAGTGTCTGCCTTCAGCTCAGGTCATGATTCCAGGGTCCTGGGATTGAACCCCGCATTGGGCTCTCTGCCCAGCAGGAAGCCTGTTTCTCCCTCTCTCACTCCCCCTGCTTGTGTTCCCTCTCTAGCTGTGTTTCTCTCTGTCACATAAATAAATAAAATAAAATAAAAGAGAGAGAGACGCTTGGGGCGCCTGGGTGGCTCAGTTGGTTAAGCAACTGCCTTCGGCTCAGGTCATGACCCCAGAGTCCCAGGATCAAGCTGCCTCAGGCTCTCTGCTCAGTGGGAAGCCTGCTTCTCCCTCTTTCACTCCTCCTGCTTGTGTTCGCTGTCTAGCTGTGTCAAATAAATAAGTAAAATCTTTAAAAGAGAGAGAGAGAGAGAGAGAAACGCTTCATTCGCTGAGCCACCAAGGCACCCCTACCATGATTTTTTAAAACTGGGGGATGGGGGGCACCCAGTGTGGAGCCTACTTAAAAAAAAAACTTGGAGACAAAGAAGTTTTCTGTGGGTTGATACAGAATAATCTTGGGGCTATATTAAGCCGAAAAAGCTGAGTTAAACAGAGATTGTGCCTATTTGTCATTTTTTTAAAAAGGGCTAGAACAAACACATTTGCTTGTCTGTGTGCCGATTATTTCTGGAAACCTATCAACTCCTAGGTAGAGGCCTGGGAAGCTGGGGATCACGGAGTGGGAGGTTTTTCCTGAGCTCACCCCTTAAAATTTTCTGTGATAGGAGCCCTGTGTAAATATTCCCTATTTAAAAAGCAAAAATTTTTGAAATTAATAGAATACTCATAAAAGGTCCTCCATAGGATCAGGAACCCTACAGAGTATTTGGGAAGCTGGGGGTTTCACATTGTGCCCGTGTGGCCTGCTCAGGTCCTGCACCCTGGTGTGGGCTTCAGGTGCTACCCACGCTCCCCCTTTCCCATCCCTGCAGTGCAAAGAGGAAGCTGTGGGCACCCTGGACGCTGCCCAGGTCTTCGCAGGCGTCAGCCAGCTCCTGCCCAAGTCCCGCGAGAACTACCTGAACCGCTGCATGGACCAGGAGCGGCTGCGGAGGGAGAGCACCAGCCAGAAGGAGATGGACAAGGTGGGCGCCCCACGTCGTAAGTCCCCAGCTGCCCTGCGCCCCCGCAGGTCCCAGCAGTGTGCCGACGGACAGCAGGGCTGCCTTTGGGAGTATGAAAACATCCCAGAGCGCTGGTCATGGAACCTTCTGTGGTCATCACGCCCTGGGCGCCCCAAGGAGTCTACCTGCTGGATGATGGGCCCCGGGGGAATAAATGCCCTGTGTGTCCCCTCCCGTCCCCATGTCCCCATCCCCTCCCTGTGCCTCGCAGGCAGAGACGAAGACGAAAAAGGCAGCGCAAAGCCTGCGGCGCTCGGTGGAGAAGTACAACTCAGCCCGCGCTGACTTTGAGCAGAAAATGCTAGACTCGGCTCTGGTAAGAACTAGGCATAAGGACCTTGGAGACCCACATAGTCCTTGGCCCAGGATCTATGGGCCCCGGAAGTCCAGGACCTCTGAAACCCTTGACTTCCAGGAGCCTTAAAATCATAGTTTCAAGCCATAAGATTCTAGATCCAGTTAACTCTTGGGATTGTTGTTGGCATTATTATTTCAAAAGCCGTACCTTTTTGTGCTTCTGTCTCCCCATCTGTAAAATGGGAACAGTGATAGTAACTGCCTCGCGGAGTTTTTGTGGAATTTAAATGCCCTACATGGGAAGTTTTCAGACTAGTACCAGGTACATAGAAACCGCTGCAGAAGGTATTTTTATTTCTATTATTATTTTAAAAATTTGTATGTTTATTTGAGGGGGAAGGGGCAAAGGGAGAGGTGGGGAGAGAGTCTCAAACCATCTCCACACTCAATGCAGAGGCCAATGTGAGGCTCGATCTCACGACCCTGAGATCATGACCTAAGCTGAATACAAGAGTCAGATGTTGAGGGGCGCCTGGGTGGCTCAGTCATTGAGCGTCTGCCTTTGGCTCAGGTCATGATCCCGGGGTGCCGGATTGAGCCCCACATCAGTCTCCGTGCTCAGCAGGGAGCCTGCTTCCCCCTCTCCCACTCTCCCTGCTTGTGTTCCCTCTCTGGCTGTGTTTCTCTCTGTCAAATAAAATCTTAAAAAAAAAAAAAAGAGTCAGATGCTGAACCGACTGAGCCACCCAGGCACCCCTATTTCTATTATTATTGACAAGGTTTTCGAACAGGGCAAGGCAGGGTTTAGAAGCTGAGAGTCTACTGACAGTTCATGGTGATGGAAAGACCTGGTTTTGCTCCAGCCTCCATTCTTTTTTTTTTCCTAAAGATTTTTTATTTATGTATTTGACAGAGAGAGAGAGATCACAAGTAGGCAGAGAGGCAGGCAGAGAGGCAGGCAGAGAGAGAGGAGGAAGCTGGCTCCCTACCGAGCAGAGAGGCAGATGCGGATCCCAGGACCCTGAGATCTTGACCTGAGCCGAAGGCAGAGGCTTAACCCACTGAGCCACCCAGGCACCCTCCAGCCTCCATTCTTTACTGGCGATGTCACCTTTTTTTTAACTCTCTCTCTCTCTCAGATTTTATTTGTTTATTTAACACAGAGTGTGAGAGAGAGAGAGAGAGAGAGCAAGCGCACAGGCAGGGCGAGTAGCAGGCAGAGGGAGAAGGAGTAGCAGGCTTCCCACCAAGCAGGGAGCCCAACACTGGGCTCAATCCCAGGACGCTGGGATCATAACCTGAGCCGAAGGCAGATGCTTAATGACTGAGCCACCCAGGCGCCCCAGCTATGTAACCTTTTATGAGACACTGTACTTCTCTGGGACTTTGTCTACCCAAATGTATAAAAAAGCAGATTGGAATCTCAGGATTAGGAATCAGATTTTTTTTCCTGATTTTGCAAGTGATAGAAAGTTGCAAATGATAGAAACCTTCATTCAAACTGACAAGGAAGATTTATTTATAGGCTCAAGGAACTGAAAAGTTTAAGGGGAGAGCTTCAGGCATGGCTGGATCCAGGTACTCAAATGGTATTGGCAGGAAATCGTGCCTCTCTGCTTTTTGAGTCTGTTTTTCTCCCTGGCCGCTTCCCTCCCAAGTAGAGATGCCCTCCTAGGTGTGTATAGGGGTGTGTGTGTGTGTGTGCACAGCAAAGTGGTCACCAGCAACCCCCACGTGAACCCCACCAACTCACTGACTCAGGGTATGAAAGTGTCTCATTCCCCATAGTTTTAGCCCAGGTCCCAGATTAAGATGCTCCTTGGGTCTTCCCCACACCAGTCACTGAGGCCAGGGGGCTGGAACATTCTGATTGGTCAGGCTGGGTCCCCGGGCCCTCCTGCTTGCCTCCACCTTCCCATTTTGCTCTGCCTTCCTGACTCAGCGCTTCCAAGCCATGGAGGAGACCCACTTGCGGCACATGAAGGCACTACTAGGCTCCTATGCCCACTCAGTGGAGGATACCCATGTGCAGATTGGGCAGGTGAGTGGCATGGGGTGGGGAGCAAGGTAAAGCAGAACAAGGGGCCCTGGCTGAGCCCAGTTACATACTTCACTCACCTGGCCCAGGTGCATGAGGAGTTTAAGCAGAACATAGAGAACGTCAGCGTGGAGATGCTCCTGAGAAAGTTTGCAGAGAGCAAGGGCACAGGCCGGGAGAAGCCTGGTGAGTTGGGACTTCCATGGGTGTCGGGCTCTGGGGCCACAGCTGTGGGAAGAGAACAAGACTTGGGGTGCCTGGGGGGCTCAGCCAGCTAAGCATCTGCCTACAACTCAGGTCATGATCCTGTGGTCCTGGGATCGAGCCCCATGTCAGTCTCCCTGCTTGGCGGGGAGCCTGTTTCTTCCTCTCCCTCTGCTACTCCCCCTGCTTGTTTCCCCCCCACCCCTCGTTCTCTCTGTGTCAAATAAATAAATTAAATCTTAAAAAAAAAAGAACAATACTCAAGAGGCAGGAGATTGAACCTCCCTGCACCTTGGTGTTCTCATCAGGAAAATGGGCTGATGACAGATCTAACTCCACAGACCACACAGGAAAAGGATTTGATATCCCATCTTCTTTTTAAAGTATATTTAAGTAATCTCTACAGCCAGCGTGGGCTCCAACTCATGACCCCAAGATCAAGAGTCACGTGCTCTTCAATTGAGCCAGCCAGGGGTCCTTTGATGCCCCATCTTATATGTAAATCTCTTATAACGAAGTACCAAAGAGGCCTTGAATGCCAGACCTAACTGTTCATACTTTACCCTGAGGCCCAAGGGAGCTATTGAGGATGGTTGAGCAAAGGACCAATTTGAAAAAATGTCCCAGTGAGGGGTCAGGGAAGGGTTGAGAGCAAAACTTTTGAGGTCAGATCTGGGTCTGGGTCTTTTCTTCATTGCTTGCTGTGTGACCTTGGATGTTTGTCTTGGCTTCTCTGAGTCTCACTTTCTTCATCTGCAAAGTGAGGATGATAATAATCCCCACCTAATGATGTTAATGAATGTTCAGTAATTTGATGCAGGTAAAGGGGTGTATGCCTAGCATGCAGTAGGCATTCAGTAAATGCTGGTACACAGTTTATGTCCCCAAGTCAACCACAAACAGCTATCCGTGATCCCTCCTGTCTCTCTGGTTCAGCCCTGGCTCAGGCCGTCTGTCCTGTGTGGGGCCCCACGCTGCCTCTCACTGGCCGCAGATCTGTCATGTCCTGCTCTTGCTCACATACCCTCCATAGCTTCCCACTACCTTTGAAGAGAGTCCCAGCCCCTCATCTTGGCACTTGAGGTTCAGCCCACCGCGTAGACTCATAGTCCATCCCCTGACCCACTCAAGTGCCTGCGAGAAATGCTGGAGGCAGACAAAGTGACTCAGGCATCACTCCCTCTGGTCCATCCCAAGGTGGGACCAGAACCCCTGGCCCATCCCCCTCATGACTCTCTCTGGGGCTTGTCCAGCATCTCGGCCTTTGCACTGGACCCTGACTGGCCTTGAGCTCAGACCCAGGTACCATTGTTGAGTCCCAGAGTATGCTGCTCTCCTTCCCAGGCCTGGTCTCCTAGCCAGGCTGAGTTTGTCACTCTCTCCTATCTCAGGGCCTTTGGATTTTGAGACGTACAGTGCGGCTGCCCTGCAGGAAGGCAAGTACGTCTGGGCCTGGACGCCCAGGCTGGACGGTGGGGACGATCGAGGCAGATCTGAAGGGGAAGGGGGCACCCCCAGGGCTCAGCGGCACCCCCTCATCTGTTCTCAGCAATGAAGCGTTTGCGGGGAGCCAAGGCCTTTCGCCTCCCAGGACTGAGCCGACGGGAGCGGGAGCCACCTGCAGCTGTGTGAGGAAGCAACCCCTCCCCAGCCCTGACCCAGGCTAGCCTATCCCAGAAGTTCCCTACTGAGGGTAGCCCAGGAGAATTTCTCTTCCAGGCTAGCCCAGGAGAACCTCCGTCCCAGGCTAGCTCAGTATTCCCAGTGTCCAACTTAGTCCAAAATTCTTCCTTTGCCACAGCTAGCCCTATCATTTCCGTGCTGAGGCTAGCCCCTACATCCCCTACTTTTTCAAGCCAGGCCTTCGGACTAGCTCCAGGGTTCTTCCCCTGTCAAGCTGTTTGAGAACACCCTGAGCTCAGCAGACTCCAGACGCACTGCCGCCTGCCTGGCCCCATCACCTGGGGGAGGAGCTCAGGACAACATGGCAGCCCAGGGGCCATGTCCAGTGTTGGGGGCTGGGGGCGTGCAGATGAGGCGGGAGGGCTGACATGATCATCTCTTTCTCCACCCCCAGAGATTCCCTGGAGCCCAGCTCAGGGGTGAGTATCATGGGAGGGACCAGGCGGGGCTGCATGTGGGAAGGGTTCAATCCCACCTTGGGGCCCCAAGACTGGAAGCCGAGCCTAGAGCTCAAGGGGCCCAGTCTCATCTTGGCTGCAAACTCCCGTGGGCCACGTGTGAAGGACTGACGTCCCCATTGTCCGTTCAGTCTCACCTCCTCGGGACAGGCAATGGCGTACTCTGTTCCCTCAAGGACCTTGGATGCCCCAGGAAATACTGTTATTGCCCTTGGGGCTGTTTTTAGATCTGAGTCAGGGTGCAGAGGTGGGAGGGGGCGTGGCAGGGTGGGAGGGGAATTTCCTTAGGGAGCCTGACTCACTGCTTGTCCCCCTAGACGTGTCCAGAGGTAGATGAAGAAGGTTTCACTGTCCGGCCTGATATGACACAGAACAATATCCTCCTGGTGCCCCCCTGGGGGCGGGGCAACTATTGGCACCCCAGGGATAAAGCTCGGCCCACAGTGATCCCTCTCTGTGTCCATCCTGTGGGGAGCCTGTGGTGTAGACAAGGCAGAGTCAAATAAAGACACCTGCCCTGTGGGGTCAGGGCTGAGCAAGAGGGAGCGAGGGGCAGCCTGGAGGGCTTCCTGGGGGAGGGGGCACCAGTGTTGGGGTTTATCATCTGCATGAGTGTTTGCTAGCGAGGGCTGGGCATGCTTGTGCAAAGACTTGGAGCAAAAACAGTTGGGCAAGGCCAGGGTGACAAGTCGGGAGAAACAGGATCTTGTAGGGGCTTGAAGAGTGTGAGGAGGAAGGGGTGGTTTTGAGGGCTGAGTCGAGGAAGACCCCCCCCATGTTGGGATCTGTTTGGCCCCTTGACTGTGGTGCACGTACGGCGGAGCCCGCCCGCTTCTCCTCCAGTGACTCGGACTTCGATGATGAGGAGCCCCGCAAGTTCTATGTGCACATCAAGCCCGCCCCTACACGGGCCCCCGCCTGCAGCCCCGACGTGGCCGCTGCCCAGCTCAGGGCCACAGCCGGCAGCCTCATCCTTCCTCCTGCCCCAGGGGTGAGGCATAGGAGGGGTGTTCTGGTTGGGGCGGGTGGGGCTGGTAGGACGCACCCAACCTGATGCCACCCACTTTGTCCACAGGGCACCATGAAACGCCACTCTGCACGTGAGCAGCCTGTTAAGGGGTCTTCGGTTTGGGGAGGAGCACGTGGAGGGGAGGCTGGGCCTGGAGCGTGAGTGTAGGGTTGAATCCCAGCTCTGCTGTGACTTGGGGCAGGCTGCTTACCCACTCTGACCGTCCGTCTTTTCTATAAAATGGGGTCATTATGAGAATTAAATGAGAGCTGAAGGAAGGAGCTGCGGCTGGGAAAAAAGCCAAAACCTGGAGACAGGTTTGCTCAGGCTCAAATCCCTCCCTACGTGACTTGCTGGGCACCTTGGGCAGCTGGCTGCACAGCCCCAAGCCTTAGTCTCTTGTTCTGTGTCCCGGGGAATAGGGGGAGGACGGGGGGGGGGGGAGGGAGGAAAATGGTAGACAGGGTGACAGGAAGGCTCAGGGAGCTGCATCTCTTGTAGGGGACACTGCTGGGAAACCACAGAGGCCTCGATCTGCCCCGAGAGCCAGCAGGTGGGTTTTATGGGGGTGGGATCTCAGCTACTATTGAGTGGGGAGCTGGAGGCTGCCCCCAACTCCTCTCATGTCCTCTCAGCCTGGCAGGGAGCTGAGAGCACACTGTTTTTGAGGAACCACTTTGTCATTCATTCGATGAACATTTATTGAGCACCTGCTGTGTACTCATGCTATTCCGAGTTCATAAACAAATGTTCAAGACAGGTCTTCTCTCAGATTCGCACTGTAGTGCCTCAGATTTTAGGAACAACAAATAAGTTAGAACATATTCCATACTTCCAGGTGCTATGGAGAAATAGAGCAGGCGACGTGGAGGAAGACGCCAGTGGGCAGCTCCAGCAGGGAAAGCGGAGGCTGCTCTGGGGAGGGGGTGGGGACTTTGAGCTGAGCCTCAAAGTGAGCAGAACGTGGCCTCAGGGAGAGATCGGGAAACCGGGAGCTCAGGACAAGAGGGGCGGAGGCAGAGGAAAGATAGACACCATCCCTCCTGTCCACTTCGTCCACAGCTGTGCAGAGAAGCTGCAGTCAGATGAGCAGTTTTCCAAGAACCTCTTTGGGCCGCCCCTAGAGTCGGCCTTTGACCACGAAGACTTTACAGGTGATGGGGGTAGGGGCTTCCGGGGGCACAGGCGTGGCTTGCAGGCGGCTGGGTGGGGCCGTCGCAAGGGTAGGTGGAAGGGTGGGCCAGGCTGGAGGGAGCTGTGTGGGTCACTGAGAATGTAGATTGGTCAGTGGGATGGTGGGCGGGGCCACAGCGTGAGTGTGCGAGCCCTCTGTAGTAGTGAGGGAGGGTGACAGTGGGTGGGTGGGCGGAGCATCAGTGGAGATGAAAGAGACCAGAGGGCGTGGCCTGGGGTAGGCGAGGCTTTGAGTGGCGTGGCCCTCAGGAGGAAGGTTGGGGTTTCCATGTGGGCGGGGTCTGGAGCTGGCACCACCCCCCGCCCCCCCACCCCCTCCAGGCTCCAGCAGCCTCGGCTTCACCTCCAGCCCCTCACCTTTCTCCTCCTCGTCGCCCGAGAATGTGGAGGACTCCGGCCTGGACTCGCCATCCCACGTGGCGCCTGGCCCCTCCCCGGATTCCTGGGTCCCCCGCCCGGGCACCCCACAGAGCCCACCTAGCTATAGGGCTCCGGCCTCCGAGTCGAGGGGGACACGGCCCCTGCCAGCATCGGACTCGCCACAGCCCCTCGCCCCATCCCCGGGTCCCTGGGGGCTGGAGCCTGTGGCTGGAGGAGGTGAGTCCAAGAGTCAGTTATCAGAGCCCTGGGTGGGGAAGACTGAGCGCGCCTGCTGTGGCCAGGGCCTGAATGGGGTGCTGGGGACACAGCCCAGAACCCTCACCCCCGCAGGGACAGTCAGGTGATGCTGTTTACCAAGGTGGAGGTGGCAGGTGCCTGGTGAGGGCTCTGAAGTTTGGAACCTCCCTGAGGAGGTGACCTCTGAGCCAAAATTTGATGGAGATGAGGAAGGAGCCATTTAGATGTGGGGGGGTGGCGCCTCCCCAGCTGAAGGCACGTCCTGTACAAAGGCCCTGGGGTGATAGCTACTAGGCCCTCTGAGGAACAGCTGGGAGGCTGGTGAGGCTGGAACAGAGTGGTGACAGGGAAAAGGAAGGAGAGGGAGAAGATGGGTCCGAGCAGGGCCTGGTAATCTCTGGGAGTGATGTGAATTTTACCCCTGGCAAGGCTTGAGCCACAGAGGGGAGGGTGGGGGCTGTGAGCAGAGCAAGGGCATGTGACGCAGATTGCCCAGAGCCCTCTATCCTTCTGGGGGGCAGGAGCTGGAGACCAGGGAGGTGAGTCCAGGGAAGTGGTGATGGGGTAACAGCTGAGGAGAAGGGGGCACACAGACACAAGGGTAGAGAGGAGAAGGGTCAGGGTGGAGCACTTGAAGGCAGCTGAGCATTCTTCCAGGAGTAGGGAATATGGGGCAGAAGTAGCACGAGTGGGGGCAAGTTGAGGTTGGGCCTTTAGACGTCAGGTGCCCAGTGGACCCTGAGTTTGGGGGAGGCCAGATTGGAGCACCCCGTGGACAGCTGTGTGAAGCAGGAGGGGAGGCCACCCCAGGAGAGGGGAGGGCCCAAGGTGAGCTGGGGCAGGGCTGCAGGGAGGAAGAGGTGAGTAGGGGGAAGAGAAGCCTGAATCTGAGCGCTGTGACCCCCAAGAGGTCCCCGGCAGTGGTGACAGGGGTGCTTGGCACCATCGTTGATTAGAGAAAGAGCCAGTTGGGAGCTGAGTCAAGGGAGGCCCCCGGGGAGTGAGTGCGAGCATGCGCGTTGACTAGTCAAGTGGGGTCGTCAGAGCTTCCCTATAGAACTAGGGTTCTCCACCAGGCCAGTTCTGCCCCCTAGGGGACACTTGGCCATGTCACCGCTGATCTTAGATTGTCACCACTGGGGGAATGGGTACTAGGGACACCTGGCTTGTGGAGACCAGGGATGCTGGTCAACACCCCATAGTGTACAAAATGGCATCCCCAGAAACAGCTCGGGCCCCCGTTTTTTGTCAGCAGTGCTGTCGAGAAGCCCTAGGGTAGAGAGGAGAACACCTGGGGTGTAGGTGGGAGGGGAGGGCTGAGCAAGCACCCGTAGATGGAGCAGAGCGGGGGACTCAGATACAGGCCAGAGTCGGAGGCTACGTCATGCTCATACTCACAGAGAGGATGAAGCTCAAGGAATCACTGATGTTGGATAAAAACCCTCTGCCAGTCCTCGTCCCCCCCAGCCTCCAGAGCACCCAGGCCTTGCTTGCGTATCCGCAGGAACCCCTTATTGCGCCATCAGTCCAGTGTCTGGGAGGCTCAGGGCGGTGGATGGCTTCTGCAGTCCAGTCTGGCACTTCCTCTGCAGCCCCAAGACTTCACACCCAGGGGGTTTCCCCCACATAAGCCCGACTCCCAATTTTGGGGAGAGGTTCCTTCTCTGGGGAGGCCCGAGAGGCCCACGGCAGCATGGCGGCTGTGCAGCTGTCGGTCTCTCCCTCCCTCCCCAGACCTGATGCCCGGGCCTGCTGACCCCACGGCCAGAGAGGGCCTGGCAGCCCCTCCCCGGAGAGCCCGCGCCAGGAAGGTGTCGTGCCCCCTCACTCGCAGCAACGGCGACCTGGTAGGGAAAGGGGGTGCCTCTGGTGGAGGGTGGGCAGCATCAGGCCGCTGCTCCTGGGCGACACAGTCTGGCCTGTCTCCCTCCCCAGTCCCGGTCTCTGAGCCCCTCCCCACTGGGCGCCTCCACCACCAGCACTTTTTCGGACCGGCCCAGCTTCTCATCACAGACGGCACACGGTATGGCCGGGCGGCCCCGAGCCCCTCTCTGGGCCTCGCTCTCTCCCTCTCTAAGTGAGGTGTTGGAGACCCTGTGGACAGAAGGTGGGTTCTGGAGCCTGGGGCTTGCGCCCATTCTGTCTGTCCCCATTCCCTCCTGCCCCCACCAGGAGTCTCGCGGGGACCCAGCCCTGTGGTTCTGGGCTCCCAGGACGCCCTGCCTGTGGCTACTGCCTTCACAGAATATGTCCACGCCTACTTTCGAGGCCACAGCCCCAGGTACGCAGTTCGGGGGGGGGGGGCGTGCCAACAGGGACAGGGACAAACAGGACTCTGGGGCCTCTCTGGGTCTAGGTTCCAGGAGAGACAGCCTTCAGTTGTGTTTCTTGACCTGCTTTACCATGGAAGGGTCTCTAACTTGAGCCAAGCAACCCAGGCCCCCATCCCCAGGGCAGTGGGAACCGCGGTGGGTGTTAGAGCAGGCCGAGGTTGTAACCACACTTGCAGAAGTTCCTCTGAGGTCGCTCTGGGCATCACACCAAGGGGAGGGAGACTAGAGGCCAGACCCTTGGAAGGCTGCATTAAGGGTGAGTTGAGGGAACAGGAGTAATCCAGGGGCAGCACCCAGCAGGGAAGACCTTAAGATCAAACCACAAACGGGAGGGTATTAGGCCTGACACCCAAAGTAAGGACAGTTCTAGAACTGAATGTTTTGCTTTGAGCTTCCTGGTGGCCTAGGGGTAAGAGAGCTAGGGAGGGGGTGACGTTCCTGCCTCCTTCAGCCAGTGTGGTTTCTTCCTGCTGCCTGGATTGCTGTCAGGCAAGGACACGAGGAAGGGACGTTGGGGGTAAGGATGCTAGGCAGGGTCAGGGCCTCGCTTCTTCTAAGGGCCTCAGGGAAATGCAGGCTGCAGTGGGGCAGGGAGAAAGGGGAAGATGAGGTGCCACTAGGGCCCTGAGCCAACACCAAGCCTCCTCACCCCCCACCCCAGCTGCCTGGCTCGAGTAACTGGGGAGCTGACCATGACCTTCCCGGCTGGCATCGTGCGGGTGCTCAGCGGGACCCCGCCCCCACCTGTCCTCAGCTTCCGCCTGCTGCACACCTCAACCATTGAGCGCTTCCAGCCCAATGCTGACCTGCTCTTCAGGTACTGGAGGAAGAGTGCGGGTGGCAGGCAAGGGGTCTCAGGGCCTGGTAGGGGCCAAGAGCCCCCTGCCTGTGAAATCACCCTCCCTTCCAGACCTCATTGTTCTTTTCTTCTTCGCTGCCCCCCCACACCCTATATCCCTGGGGGCCATGCTTGACGGTGGTGGGGGCAAGGAGTCCGCTTCTGCAGGAAGCCCTTGGGGCCAAGGGCCTTGGGAAGGTGACTCCCAAGGGCTGGGGTGATATTTCCTGGTCTCTTTAGTGACCCCTCCCAGAGTGACCCTGAGACTAAAGACTTCTGGCTCAACATGGCGGCCCTGACCGACGCCCTGCAGCGCCAGGCAGAGCAGAATCCGGCCGCCTCCTACTACAACGTGGTGCTGCTGCGGTACCAGGTGGGCTGCGGGCATGGGACTGGGCAGAGGGCACAGGGGCAGGGAAGGGCTCGGGGCCGGGCAGGGAGAGCAGGGGTGAAGAAAGCAGAGTGAGCGTGGGGGGGGCGGGGGGCAGGGATGAGTGGGAGGAGCGGGCGGGTGGCGGGATTATCTAAATGAGGAGAAGCCCCATCCCGGAGCCCGAGCCCAAGCGGGCACCGGGCCCACCCCGTCGGAACGAGGCACTCTCCTGCCCTCTGCTGGAAACGTGCTGTCCTACACACGCCCATGGAAACTGACGAAGGAGGAAGGCACTCTTAGAAGAGTGGTGCAGGCCCGGGTGGCTCCGAGAGACTGAGAGGCTGGGGCCCCTGGGAGGGGGCGTGGGGAGGTTGAAGATTGCGTGGCCTAGCAGGACAAGATGGCTTAAGCTGTGTCCCCTCTCCTGTTCTCGCTCCTCCCAGTTCTCCCGTCCAGGGCCCCAGTCGGTGCCTCTACAGCTGAGCGCTCACTGGCAGTGCGGGGCCACCCTCACTCAGGTGTCGGTGGAGTACAGCTACCAGCCTGGCGCCACGGCGGTGCCCACACCGCTCACCAACGTCCAGATCCTGCTGCCTGTCGGGGAGCCTGTGACCAACATTCGCCTACAGCCGGCCGCCACCTGGTGAGGGCGTGCGGGAGGCTGAAAGAAGCTTAGCAGTGGTGACCCTAGAACCCTCCAAGACCTCTCCCTGATGCAGCCACCGAAGGGTTCCACAGTCGGACTGACCGTTCAGCATGACTGCCTCTTGCTTAGAGCTAAGGGGACGTTATTAGCAATAATAACATCGGAAACCAAGGCATTCTGTGTGTCGGGCATGTTCCAAGTGCTCTATATCCATGACCGGCTCAGGGCTTTCAGCAAAGCCTTGAGGTGGGGACCGCTACCATCCCCCTTTGTGGACAGGGAACTGAGGCAGAGGGAGCCTAAGTCACTTCTCTGCGGCACACCAGGATTTGAACCCAGCCGCCCACTCTCTGCCGTAGACTCTTAGTCACCCCGTGCGGTGGCCTTTGTTTGTACAAAAGGTAGAACCTGCCACGAAGAAGCCAGACTTGAAGGACTAAATGCACTTCCTAAAAATGCTGCAAGGCTGTGGGGCCCTCGGGGGCCAGCTGCTCTGTACCCCACGTCCATTCTGCAGCTGGGGAAACGGAGGCAAGGGAGAGGACCTGGCTTGCTGGGGTCATGGAGCTGAGAGGTGACCCAGCTGGGACCCTCAGCTCCCAGTGTCTTCTCTGGGAGAGGCCTAATCAAGCTTTTCTTGATGCCAGGAATCTGGAGGAGAAGCGACTCCTTTGGAAGCTACCAGATGTGTCCGAAGCAGGGGGTGAGTGATGGCTGTTCGTGAGATCGCAGGGGGTTGTAGGTAGGAAGGCCTTGTTTCAAATGGGGGAGAATTGGGGATGTGCCGGGGAGAAGTGTAGACAGGGAGGAAAGATTTATTAAAAAGGCTTTGACAAAGCTGTGAGAGAGGACATCCAGGGGCAGCCATAGCAGGTACAAAGGCCCTGAGGCAGGACTCCTTTACAATTTACACATAGCCCCGAGGGGCCAAAGGAAAGACTGATAGAGGCTCACAGATCAAAGGGCTTGGGAAGAGCCCCGGTCTCAGCAGGACTGGGGCTGAGGCTGGGGCACAGCTGACCTCAGGCCTCCCCAGGCTCTGGCCACCTATCCGCCAGCTGGGAGCCCTGCTCAGGCTCCAGCACACCCAGCCCTGTGGCCGCTCAGTTCACCAGCGAGGGGACCACTCTTTCCGGCGTGGACCTGGAACTGGTGGGCAGTGGCTACCGCATGTCGCTCGTGAAGAGGAGGTTTGCCACAGGTACCCCCCCACCGCCCCTGCCCTGCCACTGCCCACCCCTGAAGCCAGGACCGTGGTGGGGAGGGGCTGAGCTCCACCCTCTGCTTTCAGGGCAGGCAGGACTGGGGGGAGGGCGTTGTTGGGGAAGGTTGGTGGGGGTTGGGCCCTGGAGGACCAGATGGCGGGCGCAAGTGGGAAGGGTTGAGGGGCCCCTGTTGGGCATCCTTGCAGGGAACCAAAACAGGGAGCCAGAAGCCACGTGGCCACACTGCCCCCACCCCGTTCTCCCGGGGCTGCTGGGGCCCATGGGGCAGGGGGGACAGTGAATCACAGGTGTTTGGAGGAAGACCCAGAGATCACAGGGTAGGGCAAGGGACGCCCCTCCCTTCCTCCCCGCTCACGCCACCACCCCCCACCCCCCGCAGGGATGTACCTGGTGAGCTGCTGAGCCTACAGAGGCCCCCAGCTCTGCACTGCGTCCTGGTGCTCGCTGACTGACCCCTGCCTTCCTGCCGGACCCCGGGACCTCACCCCGGCCTCCCTCGGGGCTCTCACCCAGCCCCACACCCAGCCTGGCGGAGCCGGAGAGTCACTCCTGCTCCAGCCAATTCCCATGCAGGTCCTTGGACTTTTAATGTTCTTTGAATAAACTTTATTTTCTAATAAGATAAATAAGCCTTTTCCTGCTCCAGGAAATTTCCTTCACGTCACCAGAGAGGAGAGGAAGGGAGACAGATGGGTGGGGAAGATGTAAGATTCCTAATGTTCCCCATCACCCCCACATTCCCCCCACCTAGCCCGTGCAAGGTGGCACCGGGTGAGTGGGCGGGGAGGAAAAGCCAGTCATGGACACCCCAAGCTCCGTGGACATCTGAGCTCTATGAGCTTAGCACTTAGCTGGTGGAAGGAACAAGGACTAAAGGAACCCAGAGGGGGAGTGAGACGCTTTCTAAGGAGAGGGCATTCTGAATGGGGTTCTAAAGTATGAATAAGAGTTCACAAGATGGGGTTGGGTATCCCAGGCAGAGGAATGGGGAGTTATGAGTTCTGGGAGAAATCTATTAGTCAATCCACAAACATTGATTGACTATCTACTGTATGCCAGGCAGCTGGGACATGGCTGAGAGCAGGACAAATGTCTTGGAAGCCATGAGGCTATGAAACCAAAAGGCCTGGATTCAAACCCTGCTTGGCCACCAGGGGCTGTGTGACTTTGAGCAAGTGACCCAACCCTCCTGGCCTCAGTTTCCTCATCAGCAACCCACCTCACTTGGGGGGCTGTCGGGAGGTTGTGCACCTTGGAGAGCACTGATACAGAAGGATCACCCCAGCGGGGGGAAGCCAGGGCAGGGATGGGCAAGGGGTGGCCTGAGTGGGGCCCAGGACAGGTGAGGTAACCAGCACTCTGGTGGGAAGCAGCTCTGAGCTCAGGGGACAGTTCTAGATCCCGATGGACACGTGAGGACCCTGAGCCCAACTCAGAGAGGGGGAGCAAGCAGCAGGATTTGACCTTCACTCTAATCCTCCCAGTCTGTCCAAAGACGGAAGGGCACGGAGGGGGGGAGTTGGGGGAGGGTCTGGCTGTGCCTCAGTTTTCTCATCTGCAAAATGGGGGGAGATCCTCTAGCTGGGAGATGTCTGGGAAGCATCCATGGCACACCTTCAACACTGCACACATGAACAAAGGGGGGCGGTCCAGGCAGCGAGGGCCCCTCGCATGCTCACTTTCCTGAGTGGAACAGGCACAACACAAGGACCCTGGAGCCAGCCAAGGCGTGTCCCTCCCCCGCCACCTTGTGGGGGGCATCAGCTCCTCAGCTGTGGTTCCCTGAGCTCATGGGCCCCTAAAAGAGCCAGAATCAAATGCCTGAGGCAGTGGGACTGTGCCCTCCCTCCTAAGTCTCCGTGTGTGTGTGTGTGTGTGTGTGTGTGTGTGTGTGTAAGCATGCATGCGCGCTGGGGGGCGGCGGCGTGCCTCCAGGGTGGTCCCTGTGCCCGCCCCATGCGGCTGTGTGGCCCGGGTGCGACCTTCCTGCCGCGGGCCACTGCACAACAGGGCACAGTTTTATCGGCCACCACATCCTAGTGGCTTTAATTAGCCTTCAGGTCACAGGTAGGCCAGGTACATTTCAAAACACAGAAGGTATTTCCTGGCTGTGGCGCGCTAATGGCCAGGCCTCCCGGAGCTGGTGTGACTCATGTCTAACTCTGGAGGATGATCCCCAGGAAAGGACAGTCCCAACAGAGACAGCAGGACCCCAGCTTAACTGGCCAGCCGTCGGCGGGCAGGCTGGCCTGTGGGAGCTTATAGATGCCCTGGTCTCTTATGCCTGGGAGGCTCCCAAACCTCCGTTGGGGGCACGAAGTGATGAGGTCACTTGCCTTGGAGGCCACCCCCAGTTGGTGAACGGCCTCATCAGGTTTCCTATTTTTTTTTTTAAGATTTTATTTATTTATTTGACAGAGAGATCATAAGTAGGCAGAGAGAGTAGGAAGCAGGCTCCCTGCTGAGCAGAGAGCCCAATGCAGGCCTCAATCCCAGGACCCTGAGATCATGACCTGAGCTGAAGGCAGAGGCTCTAACCCACTGAACCACCCAGGCGCCCAGGTTTCCTTTTTTTAATTGAGTGGAAATTCAATTAAAATGACAGGAAATGAATCACTGAAAGTGAACAATTCTGTAGCACGTGGCGCATTTACTGATCTATGCAGGGACCACCTCTGTCTGGTTCCAAAACATTGCCATCACCCCAGAAGGAGACCCCATCCCCATCAGCTGCCCATCCCTCTGCCCCGTCCCCAGCCCCTAGCAACCACCCACCCATCTGCCCCCGGTCTCCATAGACTCAGCCCTCCTGGACATTTCATGTAAATGAAATCATACGCCATGTAGCCTTTTGTGTCGGGGTTCTTTTACTCCCTGTGTTTTTGAGGTTCACCCACGATGTAGCGTGTCCGTGCTTTATTCCTTGTTATGGCCAAGCAATAGTCTGTTGTAGGCATCATTGACCTTAAAATTAGACAGCCGGTTATTTTACCAGCAAAATGGATTTCTTTGGGACTAGCAGAGGAACTACAATTTGGGATGGGCAGGCTGCGGCAAAACCATAGGCATGTCCAATAAACAAAGGAGAGGTGCATTATTTATGAGAAGGAGGAAGTTGGGAGGGCTTGTTTTGAACTAAAGTCCATTGGAGAGAAGCCGGTCAGGGTGATGATGGTTTCTCATTGGCTAAGTTGCTGGGTGAGTCAGTTTCTTGTAGGAGATGCCACGGCCTCTGTTTTCTGCTGGGATCTGTAGATCATGATTCTTTCCTTGTTGGGAATTCATCTGTTGGGGCTGTAATTGACACTTCTGTTGTGGAAAATAATCAGACCTGCGGGAGACCAAATGACACTCCTCCGAGAAGTAGGAGAATTCAGATTTATTTTATGCCGGTGGACCCAGATGAGCTTGTGCTCCAAGTTCTGGGCCACAGGCAACGGGGTTATAGGGCTTTTATAGGGCACTGCAGGCAGTCAGGTTCCAAAGGCTCTGCTGACTACTGGTAAGTGACTTTAAACTGGGGGAGAGGGGCTGCTTTAGAGGGGAACAGTAATGCAAGGAGCCTGTGGCAGGAAGTCTGTTTATAGAAGCAGAAGTGGCTGATTATCGCTTGCTCCCAGTAGGGGGCTTCTGGTTGTCTCTTGCTTATTGTTAGTAACATTTCATCTTCTGGGGCACCTTGGACTGGGCCTGCTCTGGTTAATTTTTCTCTTCACTTCTGTAATTGACATTGAGGGGTAGACTCCCCTACTCACTTTTTGTGAGGTTACTCTTTATTAATTTTCACATTTCCCCATTGGAATCAAGCTCTTTCTCCAAAGGTGTTGCTGATCAAGAGTGGGGTTTTCCGGGCACCTGGGTGGCTCAGTTGGTTAAGCGACTGCCTTCGGCTCAGGTCATGATCCCGGAGACCCGGGATCGAGTCCCACATCGGGCTTTCTGCTCAGCAGGAAGCCTGCTTCTCCCTCTCTCACTCCCCCTGCTTGTGTTCCCTCTCTGGCTGTGTTTCTCTCTGTCAAATAAATAAAATCTTAAAAAAAAAAAAAAAAAAAAAGAGTGGGGTTTTCTTGGAGCGCATGGGTGGCTCGATCAGTTAAGCATCTAACTCTTGATTTCAGCTCAGGTCATGATCTCAGGGTCATGAGATGGAGCCCCACATCCAGGCTCTGCGCTTAGAGGGGCATCTGCTCCTCTCTCTCTCCCTCTGCCCTTCCCCCAGCACACACACACACACACTCTCTCTCTCTCTCTCTCTCTCTCTCTCTCTCAAATAAATAAATCTTAAAACAAGAGTCAGGTTTTCTTAGTTCCGTGTCCCTTGATGTCAGGAAGGTTCTTTCCCGAATGCCATGCCCAGTAACAGCCTGATATCAATTACACAGAATAGAAACCCACCGAGGTCACACTGGAGCAGCAAGGGACGGGTCTCCGGAGAACACTCGGCGCATTTCCCATACATAGTCCATATTTATCAAGATCCTAAGCACTGGAGACCGTCTCCTTAGTGGGTACATCATTTTTACAAAGGTTTGACCGTAGGCACTTACAGAAATCAAAAGTAACTTAACAACTCCAAACCGTGTGATGGTTCTAAACCGGGAACCTAGATCTGAGAGTCGCTAACTAAAATTATTGATTGGTACTAATTCAGACAGGAGAAAAGTTCCCTCCGGAGGCAAACCCAGAGTCCCACCCCACCTCCCAGAAGTCCCACCTCCTTAAAGGGGCCATGACAGCAGACTCGTGATTACCGCTGGAGTGCCCTGAAGGAATTATTTGGGGGAAAATGGGAATATGCATTTGGGAAGCTACGGTGCAGGCATAAACAAGAGGTAGTAGCTGATGAATTTTTGGCCAAACAGCAATACTTCAAACACGCATTAAATGGTGCCAATACCTCCAAAGAAATGTTTGGAAACACATGCTCTTGAATAATATAGCCTGCAACTTTGCAAGCTCTGACGCCAGGAAGTCGGTTAAGACTCTACATGAAAGAAAAGACTTCAGTGAATTCTGAACCTTCTACCCTTCAAAAAAATCAAGTGAGGGGCGCCTGGGTGGCTCAGGTCATGGTCCTGGAGCCTACATCGGGCTCCCTACTGGGAGCAGGGTGTCTGCTTCATGCTCTCTGCCTCTCCCTCCGTGCATGCACCAGCTCTCTCTCTCTCTCTCTCTCTCTCTCTCTCTCTCTCTCTCTCTCTCTTTCTCTCTCTCTCAAATGAATAAATAAAATATAAAAAAAGAAAAAGCAACTGAAAACGTGTCACTGGATCATAATGAAACCATTTCTGAAGGTTCATATTCAAAAGAAGAGGTTTCCCCATTTTCATAAGGGCTTTAGCAATGCAGATGGGGGCACTGTCTCTCCATGAAAGAAAGGAGAAACATCAGTGAGGCAAAGATTGCAAGTCTGTTCCAGATATCTCGGGGAAGCTGCCTTGGCAGATGTCGTTGGCTTCAGTTCTGGGAAATTTTTTTTTTTAAGATTTTATTTATTTTTGATAGAGATACAGCAAGAGAGGGAACATGAGCAGGCGGAGTGGGAGAGAGAGAACCACTGAGCGGGTAACCCGACTTGGGGTTCAATCCCAAGATCCTGAGATCAAGACCTGAGCTGAAACCAAGAGTTGGGTGCTTAGCCTACTGAGCCACCCAGGCGCCCCTAGCATGGTTTTTTCATTGAAGCCATTAGGTCTTTACGATACTGAAGCCTATCTCCTTTATCAACTGTAGGGCAAAAGAGGCAGGAGTCAAGAGGACATCCTATGACCATCTCAAAATGTGAGAGTCTAGGAGTTCCAAAGGGGGTGCAATGGAGATTTCAAAAGACCAATAACAATGCTTTTAGCCAAGGCATTTGGAGTGTCCCTACAAATTTTGTAGTCCTAAACAGTCTTTTCCTTTCCTCTTTTTTTTTCTTTTTTTTAAGTGAGCTCTATAGCCAACGTGGAGTTTGAACCCATGACCCTGAGATCCAGAGTCACATGATCTACAGACTGAGTCAGCCAGGCGCCTCTTAGGTTGAGCCTTAATGAGGCTATCAGCACGCTCGACTAACCCAGAGAACTGGGGGATGGCACAGCAGACTTCTTGAAGCTCCTGACTGGTTAAAAGGGGTTCCCCAATTGCTATGAAGTTCCAGCAGAGTTTCAGGGAGAGACAATCTTTTCAAAACCAATTTTAACCACAGAAGAGACAGTGGCCCCTTTATGAGGGAAAACTTTGGTCCAGTGAGAAATATACAAACCACGACTAAAACGTATTCATACCCATGAGACAAGGAAGCTATAGGAAATCCATTTGTGCAAACAGGTTTCCCAGAACTGTACTTTGAACACGTGAGATGAGCCAGGGAGACACTTACGGAGGACTCATTACTATTTTCCCACCAGCACTGACTCAGAGATGTTCTCATCGTGTCAGTGGACCAATGGTTTAATGTATATACAGTGGTAAGTAGTGGGATTTCTAGAATTTCTGCTAGGGCCGAACTGTTAATTGATCCAAACCAGAGTTCTATCTTTTTATCAGACCAACGATTATTAGATTTCCAATATTGTTTTTCCTTCTCTGAGGCAAGTTATTGGATGTCTCTGTTCAGTTTTATTTTTTTCCAAACTATTGTTTGGAGAACATTCCTTTGGACCATGACAGAGGTTTGGCGATTGGCTTCCTGGAGAGCAGCGTTGGGGCAAAGGTATCAGCAGGGTGGTTTATTTTGGTCCCCAGGGAGTCAAATCTGGGATGCCCAGGAATCTTACTAACTGCCCCGAGCAAAACACGCAAAAGTATGGCGTCTATTGCATTTTGGACGTAAGAGCTGTTTTTAATTGTATTTCTGTTGGAGGTAAGGGAATTTGCTGGTTCCAGGACAACCCAAAGTTATGGGCCCCCCCAAAGGCATACTGACATATGTATGAATATAGATGTTTGCAGTTTTGCCCTTGGCCAAAAATACAAGGAGGGACTCCAAGAGACAATTCTTCAGTGGCCTCAACTCAAAGGGCAGTGGCCAGAAATGGCTCTGCTGCCAGGAGGATGTCCCCAGGCTGCAGGGTACAGCTGTTGGCTCTAAAACCCCCTGGGTGGATGATGTCCCTGTGATGAGGGAGCAGAAGGTAAGCTGAAGGTGAAGCACAGGTGACACCCCTCGGGTCCCGCCGCGCCCCCCCCAGGTAGGGGAATGTGTGACATTCCGCAGGCACTGCAGGCTGCCCTAAAACTAAGGGAAGGGAAAACAAAGGGTTGACTAATATTTTCCTCCAGGAACCCCAACATCTTAATGCTCATGCTTTACTAGAGGGAAAAAATGACTTGAACTTGACAATAGCCAGGCCTTTAGGATCCCAGAGTCTTCTTTAGCATATAAAATTCCTTTTGAAAACCTCCCTTTTTCCTGACCTCCCCCAACAGCCAAGTATATAATCAGTCACCCCTCAAAGTCCCAGGGCAACATCTCTTTCCACCCACGGGTCCTGTCCCCCCTGCTTTAATAAAATCACCTCCTTGCACCAAAGATATCCCAAGAATTCTTTCTTGGCTCCGGACCTCACCAACATTCCAGAACTGCATCACCCCGTATTGTTGGATGAGCAGACCAAGGGCATTCCGGTCTCTCTCACATACAAAGAGGCAAAAAAAATGGGTGACTCAGTCGTTGAGCGTCTGCCTTCAGCTCAGGTCATGATCCCAGAGTCCTGGGATCAAGCCCCTCATTGGGCTCCCTGTTCAGCGGGAAGCCTGCTTCTCCCTCTCTCACTGCCTCTGCTTGTGCTTTTCTTGCTGTCTCTCTCGCTTTCTGTCAAATAAATAAAATCTTTTTTTAAGATTTTTTTTAAAAGATTTTATTTATTTATTTGACAGAGAGAGAAATCACTTTAACCCACTGAGCCACCCAGGTGCCCTTTTTTTCTTTTTTTAAGATTTTATTTATTTATTTGGCAAGGGACAGAGAGCGTGCGCACAAGCAGGAGGGCCCCGGAGAGGGAGAAGCAGGCTTCCCTACCAATCATGAACGCCAATGCTGGAGGTGTTCTGGGAGTTCTGCCGATGTCAGCTGGAGACTTTGCCGGTAAAGAAGATGGTAGCTGATCCCACAGAAACAAAGGATCAGGATTCACAGACTAGGTTATCAGGGGGTCAAAGGCAACTCAAATAAAAGATGTCAAAGGCTTGGGGCTCTGGGGTGGCACAAACAGTTGAGCCTCTGGCTCCTGAGTTGGGCTCAGGTCATGATCTCAGGATTTTTTTTTTTTTGAAGATTTTATTTATTTATTTGACAGAGAGAGATCACAAGTAGGCAGGGAGGCAGGCAGAGAGAGAGGAGGACGCAGGCTCCCTGCTGAGCAGAGAGCCGGATGCAGGCCTTGATCCCAGGACCCTGAGATCATGACCCGAGCTGAAAGCAGAGGCTTTAATCCACTGAGCCACCCAGGCGCCCAGGATTTTTTTTTAAAGATTTTATTTATTTATTTGACAGAGAGAAACACAGCGAGAGGGAGAACACAATCAGATGGAGTGAGAGCGGGAGAAGCAGGCTTCTCCCCCAGCAGGCAGCCGGATGCGGGGCTCGATCCCGGGGCTCTGGGATCATGACCTGAGCCGAAAGCAGATGCCCAACGACTGAGCCATCCAAGCGCCCCAGTGGTCTCAGGATCTTGAAGTCAAGCCCTGCATGGGGCTCTGCGCTCAGCAGGGGATCAGCTTGAGATTCTCCCTCTCCCTCTGCCCCTCCCCGCCACTCAAAAAAAAAATCTTTTTTTTTTAAAGATTTTATTTATTTAACAGATAGAGAGATCACAAGCAGGCAGAGAGGCAGGCAGAGAGAGCGGAGGAAATAGGCTCCCTGCTGAGCAGAGAGCCCGATCCGGGCCTCAATCCCAGGACTCTGAGATCATGACCTGAGCTGAAGGCAGAGGCTTTAACCCACTGAGCCACCCAGGCGCCCAAAAAATAAATCTTTAAAAAAAAATGCCAAAGGGTCATTTAGCTCACCTGGATGGCTATTTTAATTACTACTGTCAAATGTTAGAATTAGTTCCCCCTTTTGGAAGAAATTCCAACGTGATATTTTTCCAAGAAATCTTGGCCCAATAAATGAATAGGGGCGGAGGAAGTAGGGAGAAAGGGATGCATGTCTTTTAAAGGGTCTAGACAGAGGAACTAGGTTGAGTCAAGAACCCACTGAGGTCTGTTAGAGCGCCCCCTTTCCCCCACTACTGGAACTGCTTTAGTCCGAGACAGGCTGCTGGACAGCAGTGGGGCTCAGTAGGGAGAGTGTGACTCTCCTGTCAATAAGGATACAGAGATACATTCCCAAACCAAGGAGGGGTTTTCTCTGAGCTTATTAAGAGGGGAAGAACTCCTGCTGTTGGGAAGGGCATCGGAAAGCCTGGCTAGGGGGCTGAAGGCACGTGGGGCACTTACATTGGTAACAATCTTTTTTCTAATGTTCTAGCCCTTGGCAATAATAGAAGATAGGGGGGCTGGGGGAACCTTCATTTGCTGGAGTTGGAATTGAGAATTGGGGCGCTTGGGTGACTCAGTCGTTAAGCGTCTGCCTTCAGCTCAGGTCAGGATCCCAGGGTCTTGGGATTGAGCCCCTTGTGGGACTCCCTGTTCAGCGGAGAGCCTACTTCTCCCTCTGCCTCTGCCTGCTGCTCCCTCTGCTTGTGTTCACTCTCTTTCTCTGTGTCAAATAAATAACTAAAATCTTAAAAAAAAAAGAAATAAAATTGAGAATTAACAGATTTCCCTCTAGGTGACTGATCTAGAATGCTAGTGAGCTGGTTTGCCAAATTCACTAAATCTGGAGTGGAGATAGTTTCCCATCCCGTCCTGGTCCTTTAACTAGAAGGAGAAAGATCCTGGTTCAGCACATTAATAAACAAAGAGTTAAATGTTACCCAGGTGCTCTATGTTACCCCTGCTCTCCTGACCTTCCTTCAACCCAGAAAGACCAGATTTTTTTTCTTTTCTTTTTTTTTAAATTTTATTTATTTATTTGAGAAGGCAAAAGAGAGCAGGAGCCCGAGCCTGGTGGTGCGGGGTGCAGGGTCGGGGGCGGGACAGAGGAAGAGCCAGGAAGCCTGATTTGGGGCTCAATCCCAGGACCCCGAGATCATGACCTGAGCCATAGGCAGACACTTAACCCATTGAGCCACCCAGGCTCCCCCAGAATTTCCTTTGAAGACAATTTGAAGTTGATTCTAAGGGTCATGAATCATTTCACTAGGCTTTTGCGAGCAAGTCTGAACTTTGTTCCAAAACCTACCAGGATTGCTCCTTGGAGATTTCCAGCAAGTGCTCTAGCATCTAGCCAAAAGTGAGGGGTCTGCTTCTCTAAGTCGCTTTCAGGTTGTTCCCATCCGACTAGTTTACCCAGTGTTTGGTCTGGCCCTCACCAACAAGCAAGCAGCCAAATTGGTTTAAATCTCAGAAGCCAGGTTGCTAAATTTGAATAATTCAGTTTAAATTCTTCAGTAGACCTATGGGGGTCCTCGGTGGCCTTAGGAAACTCTGACTGGCTCACAATTCAATTTCAGTCCAAGGAAATGTAAGAAATTTGGGTTTCTTTGGTTCCTTGGAATGCTGACCTTAAAGAAGGCAGATTTGTTTGTTTTAAGATTTTATTTATTTTTGAGAGTGAGATCACAAATAGGCAGAGTGGCAGACAGAGGGAGAGGGAGAAGCAAACTTCCGGGCGAGCAGGGAGCCCTATGCGGGATTTGATCCCAGGACCCTGTGATCATGACCCAAGCCAAAGGCAGATACTTAACCGACTGAGCCACCCAGGTGCCCCTAAACACCTGTTTTCAATTCTCTTGTGTAGACACCTGTGTCATAAGATACTTCTAGCTCAAATTTGAACCCAGGCCCTCTAGTGCCATAATTTGTCCTGAAAGATTTTAAAGCCACTCCTGCTGTCTCCGTGCTTCCATCTTCTGACCGGGCAGGCCTCAGTTTCCCCCAGCGAGCAGGGCTGGGTGTGCCCCAGCTCGCGTCCTCCACCATCACTCTGAATGCATGGTGAGAGTAGTAAGTTTCCAGGGAAAACGTGGCAGGAAGTGTGTGTTGCGGAGATGAGAGGGACACTCCCTCCAGATGAGACAGTCAGTTCCAGCTCCTTGTGGGGCCCTCAGGGGTGTGGCGGGGCCCCACAAGCGGGGAGGAACTTAAGCTGAAGACTGAGCTGTGTCCCCCTCCAGGGGGAGAAGTGGTTTCAATAGGCCCCAAAGTTCAGGTTTTTTCGGGGCAGGAAAGTGAATACACCTGCTGTCACCTCTGCCTGAAATGCCCACGTTTGGTGTGGTGACATTTGACGTAATTGCCCTTTATACCCACAGAGTGTAGACCGTGCACTTGCTCTCTGTGACCCTGTCCCCCGACCTCTCCTAACCGGAGGGGCCTGGGCTTACGTCCTCCATTTTACATAGGAAGAAACTGAGGCACACCCAGGACCCGCCCCTTTTCCTCTGGAAGGAGGAGGCAGGAGGCAGGCGGTAACTAGAACCACCACGGTGGCTCACACCAAAGGACCTGGATCTCCAACCCCCCCCCCCACAGGTCCAGACTAGAAATTTCTAGAGACTCAGAGACAACAGGGGGCAGGATCTGAATCCTCAACAACCTTAACCCCCAAAAGCTTCAAATCTGACTTCCACCTTCCAGAACCTTTCCCATCTTGAGGGCTGTGGGCTCAGGACAGGTTTTCAGGTTGTGAAATCTTCCAACCCCTTGCAGAGATCTGAAGAGCCTGTGGATTCAACCTGCCTCCCTGTCCCCCTTTCGATCATTTCTTCAGCAAACACACTTTAGATCAGCCCTGCAACGGGCTCCCCACGAGGGGCTGGAGGGCGCCGGCCACACATTTCCAACCGCGGGGAGCTCAAGTCCCGGCTTCAGGGAGGGCCCCGAGTGGGGTGGAGAGAGCCCCAAGAGTAGGGGAAGGCTGCGGTAGGAGCAGGCCCCGCAGCGGTGAGGGGGCGGGGTCGAGAAGGGAAGAAGGGAGGGGTGGGCGGGGTGAACTTCGAAAGGGCCACTGAGAAGCTCGGCGGGGCTGGGAGAGGGGGCCCCCGGCGGGAGGTGAGGCCGGGAGGAGGAGGCAGGAAGGAGCCAAACCTGGGTGGGAGCTCACGCTCGGGTGAAACTCTTTCCGCTGCTCGCAGCCCAGAGGAGCTAAGAGGTCGGAGGCAGGGCGGTCGCTTGGGGTGAGTGTTGGGGCTCCTTAGGATCTGGCAGATTCGCGTGGTGGGAATGGAGGGGAGGATCGGGGTTCTAGGGAAACTCCGGCTGGGTAAGGTCTCCGCTGCGTTTACCCTGAAGATGCCGGGAGATCCTGGAGCGCCGGGTCTCAATAACCCAGTTGCCCTCACCCATCTGTAATAGTAGTCGCCCACATTTCCAAGGGCGGCTCGATCCCCGCCGGGAAGGAAGTCGCACCCGGCACTATCCGGTCGCAGCGATGGACACAGGGAGGCGTCCCTGAGCCCCTGTCCCTGCGCCACTGCGCCCACCTCTCAGGCTAGGGCGGAATCAGGTTGGAGAAGTGGAGGGTGCCGTCTGCGCTCTGGCCGGTACTGTTACTGTTGTTTGTGGGGAGATGGTTAGAGCGCTGACCGCCAGGATCCGGCAGGAACAGCGCCTCCCCAGGCTCTCTCCCCTGGGTCTCCCCAGGCTGGGTTTTGTGTTTAATTCAGGGGACCACTGCAGATCCCCAGCCTTGCCGGGTGCTGGGCCAACGTTCCTGTCTGGAGACCTCAGCTCATGGCCTCCCCTGGGGTTCAGTTTCTCCCCTTGCTCAGCTGCTTCCAGGCTGTGTGGGTCCGACAGGGTGCTCCTGATTTGGAACATGCCTCAGTTTCCCCTCCCTGACTAGGACAGTGACCCAGCTTCCATGAGGGCGCCTGAGATGTTCAGCCAGTGGGAGCTTTGGGGGGGGGGGTGCTTCTGGCCCCCTGGTGGCACTTCAAGTGAGTGACTTTGGATCTCTGAGCTTCTGTTTCCCTCTGGGTCAAGGGGGCTTATGCAGACTGTTCCTCTTAGTGGGTGCCGGGGGAAGGACAGCTGTCACAGTAACTGTATTAATAATAATCATTATTATATCACAAGCCACTATTCCAGGTTCCTGACCAACCTTCCCTCTGGGTCAGAGGGGTTTTTTTGTTTGTTGGTTTCTTTTTTCCATGGTCACTTTTCAGATGGGGAAACTGAGTTCCTCCCGTAGTCCGGGTCTGGGCCCAGGGCGAGCTGTCCAGATTTGGGGCTAGCCCTGGGACTACAACTTCCTTCCATTGCCCTGTTGGTTCCTAAAGTGATCACCCTGCCAGGCAGGGCTGAGGAGTCTAGAGAAAGAGGTGTGGACCCTGTGGCGGACAGCTGTGCCCCCACTTGACCTAGGTGACCAGATCGTCCATCCCTGTCCACCCCTTACACCTTGGTTGTGGTGATTCCTGCCAGGTGCTGGGTGTGGGGGAACCACGAAGGAACCTTAGAGCATGAGCTTCAAGGAGCTTAAAGATTTCAGACAGGCTTCTTTGACCCAGGAACCCTGGGGCAGGGCTGGGCCGGCCCTAGTGAAGGAGGGAAGGTGTCACTGGGTGGTTTTTCTTCCTGCCACTGTCTCTGAGGCCCAGAGTGGGGCAGGGATTTGTCCCCACCCCTGTGAGTGAGAGGAGACCCATTGTGGTCCCTCCTGCTGAGAGCCTGGCTCGGCTTGATTGCTTCCTCCCCCGTGATAGGGAGCTCACCACCAAAATAGCAAACTGAAGGAAGTAAACTTTACCCAGGTGGACCAAGGGGTCCCGCTTGACCTTCCTTGAATAAGTTCCTTGCATGAATGCTCTGTGCCTCAGTTTGCCTATCCGTAAAAAACAAGGCTGACAAAGCCCTGCCTTCCGACGCAGGTGTGGCGTGTAGAGGAGCAGCTGGCCTGATGGCCACACACAGGACTGCTGGGTTAAGTTTAATCCTGATGATGAGGCTCGTTGTGTTCTCATTCGTGGTGTTTATCTTTGCAAGAGAGAAATCATGTTGTCAAGGCCTCAGGGCTCCAGCACAGGTCTAGAGGACAGCTCTGAGCAGCATGAAGGTGTGGCGGTCCTTCAAGCGGTCCCCAGAGGCGGGGCTCTGGGGACCTCCGTACCTCCAGCTAGGAAATGAGTCCAGATATGCCCTTATGAGGCTCAGCTAGGGCTGGGCCCGGCATTTAATTAGGGGCGTCGGTCCAGTTGGACCCATGCCAGGTTCCCTGAGCAGTTTCTGAGAAGGTGGGCTCCCCGAGGTCCACTCCTCCGAATGAGTCAAACTTGATGAGCCCTGGGAACTAGAAACAGAATTCAAAGGTCTACAGGGCTTCTGTCACCCCATCCTCACTCCTCCACACCTTCTTCCACAGTCCGGGTGCCCTAGGGCCTATGTTTGCATAAAATCAGCTTGCTCAGGGTGCCTGGGTGGCTTCAAGTGTCTGCTTTCAGCGCAGGTCATGATCCTGGCGTCCTGGGATCGAGCCCTGCATCGGGCTCCCTGGTAGGCGGGAAGCCTGCTTCTCCCTCTTCCACACCCCCTGCTCATGTTCTCTCTCTGGCTGTTTCTCTCTGTCAAAAAAATAAATAAAATCTTAAAAAAAAAAAAAATCAACTTGTTCACACACAGGGTCGGGCCAGAAGGAATTGCCATTATCTTTTTTTAAATTTTATTTTATTTAGTTGACAGAGAGAAACACAGCTAGAGAGGAAACACAATCGGGGGGAGTGAGAGAGGGAGAAGCAGGCCTCCCGCCGAGCAGGGAGCTTGATTCCGAGCTTGATCCCGGGACTCTGGGATCATGACCTGAGCCAAAGGCAGACGCTTAAGGACTGAGCCACCCAGGCACCCTGAAAGGAATTATCTTGAATGGGCTTTTCCCTCTCTCTCTCTCTCTCTTTTTTTCCCTTCCATTTACAAAAGGAACTTACCATTCTTGCTGAAAGAGACCAGCCCATCATTACGGGCAGGCCTAGCTGGTACGGAACGGTGAGGGTCATCCCTGGGTCCAGCGGACTGAGGTTCAAATCCTAGCAAGCACTCTCTCGGCCTCAGTTGACTGTGTGACCCACGTCGGGGGTTGGGGGGTCGCTCTCCCTTTCTGCACCCAATTTGTCCACCTGGTAACTGGAAACCAGCCCTGTCCTCCCCCAAGGCTTAGTGAATCACAGGGCTCATAGGCAGGCCAGGGGCTCACACCCTCTTCTGCAGGCACCCCCAACTCCCACCCTGGACTCTCTTCCACCCCGGAGAACTGCTCTTCTCCCCAAAACTGTCTTGTTTACTGCCTCTCTGTGCCCTGCTTTAGTACATCAGCTCCAGGAGCACAGGTCTTTCTTGCAGACGTTCTAGGCTGCATCCCCAGAACCTAGACCGGGACACAGCACCCACTAGGGTCTGGGTGCTCAGTGCTGGCTCAGAGTGGTCATGAGCGTGCACATGGCAACAGTCGCTGACACTCATGTTAATATCGTCACCACTGGCGCGTCGTCCGTGTTTGCTTTAGAGAAAAGTCTACAGTCCTGCAGCTTTTCTCAGGACTTGGGTCATCATGCATACAGATGGGCTTCTGCAGTCACCCCCACTCCTCACCTTGCCTTTTGGAGGTCCCAGAATGTTCTGTGCTTGCCCCGTTTGCAAACTTAGCTGAGGGCTATCAGGAAGTATGGGGCCACGAAGACCACAGAGGTGCTGGTGTTTGCACCTGCTGGACGGACCGGGAGCTGGCCACTGACCCCAGCGGCTTCAGATGAGGATGCTGTGGCAGAGGGACCGGCCACTTGGCCTGGGCCTACCGATGGTCAGTCAGCAGGTCAGGGTCTCTCCTGGGAGCCACGGCTGCGGCCTCAAGGGCATCAGCTCGTAGTCTTCCCAGCTGCTGGGCAAGGGAATGTGAGCCCGTGTTTTCCTGAATCTGAAACTGAGACCCAGTGACTGGGCCCGTTGGGGTCCCCAGGCCTGTGCGTCCCTGGAGCCGGAAGTGGGGTAGGGAGGAGTACGCGGGTGGATCTGTATTTAACGGGCCAGGAGAGTGACTCGGAACTCACCCTCTCTGAGTCTCGCTTCCTCATCTGGGAAGTGGGAGCGTCCCGCAGGGAATCACCTTGACTTGATGAGAGCCTCCAAGTCCCCATCAGGCAAGCATGCCATTGCCTCGTGGTGACACAGAGCGGGTGGGGCACATCCGGGCCTTGAGGATGTGAGCAGGTGGGGCCTGGCCACCTGGATGGTAAAGCATTCTCACATCCCCCTGTGTCGCAGCCTCTGCCTTCCAGTTCTCCTGATGAATGGTAATAAGAACACGGTGAGGAGGACAGAGGGGCCCAAAGCCACATTTGCCTGGGGATTTGCCAGGCCTCGGTTGTCAATGGGAGATATAGGCCCAGGATACAGGGCCAAAATCCTGGTGCCGATGGGGGTCCTGAATTAATTCTGTTGAGTGCTTGTGCCCTTCTGGACCTCTAGCGCCTCATTAATATGAAGTGAATCTGGGGACGCCTGGGTGGCTAGGCAGTTAAGCATCTGCCTTGGGCTCAGGTTATAATCCAGGAGTCCTGGGATCGAGCCCCGCCTCAGGCTCCCTGCCTGGCGGGGGAGTCTGCTTCTCCCTCTCTCCTCTGGGCCTTCTCCCTGCCTTATGTATTCTCTCGCTCTGCTCTCTGTCTCTCTCAAATGAATAAAGTCTTTAAAAAAGTATTCAGTGAATCCTTAATATTTAGTGCTATGTATTTGCAATGAATGGTGGATATTCAGTGACACTACATTGGTGTCTCAGGATGGTTTAGTGGCTTGTTCTCCTTCATCATGGTAATACTCGTTCATGCATGGTGAACCAGCCTTTCAGCTCCTCCTTGTTGCTGTGCAACTATTTTGTGTAAGTGCTGGGTGCCTCCTGCATATTTAGCAGGTCTTTAATAGTATTTATTGACAGCAGGCTTCTTGCTCATTAAATGCATCGTATTTCCAGGCTATGGCTATTTGGCTCTTTAGGGCATTAGTGCCTCTTGGTCCTGCCTCACCCAGGCACTTACTAACTTATCACAATTGAATGGCCAGCATCCTCAAAGGCCCGTGGGGCCCCGGATGGGTTGGTGGCAGCTGTTATTAGCAGTGGGTTTAGGCTGAAATGAGGCCCGAGGAAGTCGTTAATACACAGGTCATCATTAGTATGTTTCTCTTGTTCCACAAGCACTGACTGGAAAGTGTCATATGGGGATGAGGACAAGGTCCTCGGCCTCACCTCTGGGGCCCCAGGCTGGTGGGGGAGATAAACAGGAGGGAAGTGAGTGGATTTCCCATGTGCAGTGGTGGTGAGAGCTGCAGAGAAAATCGAAGCAAAGGCAGGGTGTTTTAGCTGGGAGGTCAAGGTCCTTCTTAAAAGGCAACGTTGGAAGGCACCTGGGAAGGCACCGTGCGGTGAGCTGCTGACTGTTGCATTTGGCTCTGCTCGTGATCTTGGGGTTGTGAGATCGAGCCCTGCGTGGGCTCTGCGCTCAGGGGGGAATCTGCTTGAGATTCTCTTCCTCTCCCTCTGCTCGCATGTGTGTGTGCATGATCTCTCTCTCTCTCTCAGATAAGTAAATGCTGGGGAAAAAATTAAAAAAGCAACATTAGGCTGAGCCAAAAGATCAAAGGGAATCAGGGGGAAGAGCAGGAGTTCGGCAGATGCAAAGGCCCTGTGGCAGGGCCAAAGGAAGCTGAAAAGACTGGAGTGGCTGGAGCAGACCCGCTGGGGCAGAGGTCATTGGGGGTGGGGAAGCAGGGACTGAGAGGTTCCACACGTGGTGGCCATAGCTGAGGTGGAGGCTCCTGGGTCTTGAATGTCATAAAACATGTGGCTTTTATGTATACTTTAGAGAAAGGAGGCTCTGGGTGATGGCGAAATTGCACCAGTGTATGGAAAGCAAACAGCCAGGGAACAGGATCTGCTGGTCTGGCAGTAAGGGTCCCTTGGAGTAGGCATGGGTGTTCCTGAACTGTCACTTTGTCCACAGCCACTATGTCTGATCTGGAGGGAGAGACATTGAGGAGACCTTGCCTCTTGCAAGCAGTGTAAGGAAGTACCCATCGGGGCATCTGGGTGGCTGAGTCGTTAAACATCTGCCTTCGGCTCAGGTCATGATTCTGGAGTCCTGGGATCGAGTCCCGCATCGGGTTCCCTGCTTGGCAGGAAGCCTGCTTCTCTCTCTCCCACTCCCCCTGCTTGTGTTCCTTCTCTCATTGTGTCTCTCTCTATCAAATAAATCTTAAAAAAAAAAAAAAAAAAAAAAAAGGAAGTACTCATCACACATCTGTTGGTCCTTGTTGGTTCCCTTGCTATCGTATCCCCACAGCTCTTGCCTGGATGCCACACGTGGGTCACCACTGCCCCCTAACATCCCATAGGAAAGGCTCGCAGCCTTCTTGGTCTGGTCCTCCTGGTCCTTCCTTCTCCATCCCACCCCCTAGGCTTTAAACATCGATGACTGCCTTCATTCTATTTCCTGAACCCACCTCCTTCCCTGAACCTCGCTCCTGTCCGGGCCCCCAGACACTTCTGCCTGGTTTGCTGCCCCAGCCTCTCCGCCTGCCCTTATCCCCTCAGTGGCCACAGGGGGCTTTTTAAAAGTATACATCGTTCTTCTCCCTCCCCTGCTCACACACCTTCTGTGGCTCCCGTTGCTCCTCACGTGCAACATAGGAGACTCTTCCTTGCCTGCCCCAGCTCTTCTCCACCTAGTCCCCTGGCACAGTCTGGCAATCCACATCATCTCCCGCCTGTCCTCCCGCGGCGCCACACTGGTCCCCTGGCTCTGCCTTTAGTCCCTTACATTTGTGGTCTGGCCCTTTGCCACTATGCCCTTCTGGGCCTTTGAACTTGTTACGCCCTCTGCCTAGAATGCCCTTCCCCTAGCACTCCGACTAACTGATTCCTCACCCATCCCTCAGGGTGTCCCCAGGCTGGTCAGGTTCCCCCAGCATGGACTGTTCCTTCTCAACAATGTTTATCATGTCACTATGAAACTGATCACTTCTTCCTGTATTAACGTCATCAGGGAGGGGCCGATTTCATCATACCTGTTCATAGATGCAGTCACGAGTCTGCTTCCTGGGTGGCCCCGCGGTGGAACTTTGGCTGACCTGGGCTCCCAGTTCTTTGTCCTTGTGTCAGATGTTTAAGGGCATGGTTCCCTGTGAACAAATTCTGGAAGGCTCTGAGTTCTGAGGAGAATCCCCCAGGAACTCCACATCATGGGAAGGATAGGATAGACAGACCCATAGTCCCCACCCATCGGGGTCCTGGGTTCCAGGCTGCTTTATGCTGAGTCTCAGTAGCCCCATAAGCAGAGACTCTGGAGACACCGAAAGAGCCAGTATGATGAGCCAGGGTCACTAAGCGGTTGCCACACGGCCAGTGTGTGCTAAGCCCTTTGACACACAATCCCAAGTGACCCCATGGTGTGTGTGTTGGATGTGTGTGGGGGTCTCAGCACTCCCATGTCCTGATGAGGAACTACACTGCAAAAGAGAAGTGGATGCCCAAGTTCTCAGGGCAAAGAGGAACCATTCAGCAACAAAAATGACCTTTCGGGCGCCTGGGTGGCTCAGTGGGTTAAAGCCTCTGCCTTCAGCTCAGGTCATGATCTCAGGGTCCTGGGATCGAGGCCCCCATCCGGCTCTCTGCTCAGCAGGGAGCCTGCTTCCTCCTCTCTCTCTGCCTGCCTCTCTGCCTACTTGTGATCTCTCTCTGTCAAATAAATAAATAAAATCTTAAAAAAAATGACCTTTCTAGTCCCTGCTCACACGCCCTCTATGGCTTTCCCTGACCTCCAGGAGACAGCCCCACTTCTCAGTCTGGAGTTCAAGGTCTTTACCAGCCACTCGCTAGCCTCAGAAATCACTCCCTCTCCAAATTCTGCTTTTCAGCAAAATAAACTATGGGTGATTCCTTGTTTGCTTTCCCTCCATGCCTTTGTACTTGCTCTTTCCTCTACCTGAACTCCCTGTCCCCCCACCCCCGCAACTTGGTAAACTCCTCTACATCCTTCAAAGCCCTCAGCGTCAGTATCCTGGTCCCTTCCTCTGACCCAGCCCTGATTTCACAGGTGTCTAGATTGGTCTCCCCCAGATTGGGAGCTTCTGGGGGGCCAGGCCCAGGGTTGAGGCTTCTCAGGTTTCCCTGACCTATTTGTTGAATGAATGAATGAGTGTGTGAGTCGTTTTCATTATGTGTGTTTGGGGAGAAGAGCTGCTGAGACCCTTCTCAGGCCGGAAGGACCTGGAGACCAAGCAGGTCGTCTCTGGTGATGTCAGTCACCCTCTGGGCCACCCTGGAATAACTGATCTCTGCTCCCCATCTATGAGACAGGGCTGGTGATTGCCTCAGAGTTATTCAAAACCCACAGACTTCACCGAGTGAGCCGCCATTTGGGCTTCCGCAAATCCAGTCGTTCTGCCCAGTGAGCGCTGGAGAAGGTGGACTGCGGAATCTTGGGTGAGGTCAGGGAATCAGACCCAAGCCTGCAAGGAGCTTCTCATCAGCCCCCTAGCCCACCCAGCAAAGGCCCCAGAGTCTCTCACTGCTGCTCAGTTGCTTGGAAAAAATAATACCAAGAAGCTTCCCCTCTGAGTAGAAGTGAGCCTCCAAGACCCTGTCCCTTCAGATAGTAAACACCACAAGGATAGATCGGGAACTACCTGGGGCCTGGGGTGCAGCCCACAGAAGCACCCAGCAAGGTTTACTAGACCCATAAATCCTCTGCACTCTCAGTCTTGCTGAGAGTTCATTCATTCTTCTTCTTCCCCCTCTTTTTTTTTTTTAAGATTTTATTTATTTGACAGAGAGAAACACAGCCCGAGAGGGAACACCAACAGGGGGAGTGAGAGGGAGAAGCAGGCTTCCCCGATGCGGAGCTCAATCCCCGGACCCCCGGGGATCATAACCTGAGCTGAAGACAGATGCTTAACCAACTGAGCCATGCAGGTGCCCCAGAATCTCTCCATTTAGAGAAACCTGAGACCTGGGGAGAAAAACTGGGGAATGCTGGTAGCCAACAAAGGACAAGTCTCTCATATGCAAAAAGTTCTTATAAATAAACAAGAAAGAAAAATGCAAGAGAAATAACAGCTCTTAATGGGACTAATTAAAACCAAATGGCCACCCCAAGAGGTTCTCTTTTGCCCTGACACTCTGGTAAGAGCCATTTAGTCATTTCAGTTCTTCTCCTGCCTCCCCCTCCCCAAAGCCCAAGATCAGCTGAGTTGCAAATATTCATATTTGCCAAAGTATCTTCCTTTGTTCTGAAACCCTTATTTGGGACTTACAAAACACATTTCCAGTGAACTGGTCCTTGGCCACTTAGGTTTCATTTTCTATTTAATAGATGTTTAGGGACACCTGCGTGGCTCGGTGGGTTGTGCGTCTGCCTTTGGCTTGAGTGGTGATCTCGAGGTCTGGGGATCAAGTCCCACGTCAGGCTCCTTGCTTGGTGGGGAGCCTGCTTCTCCCTCAGCTTGTCACTCCCTCTGCTTTGTGCTCTGCCTCCCTCTCCGGCAAAGAAATAAATTAAATATTTAAAAATAATAATAGTAGATGTTTAATAAATACTTAAATAATATAAAAATAATAAGTCTCATAAATACTTCATATGATGACTTTATACAAAACCGTATCAAGGGCTTTTGTTCTATCCTGATTTTCCTCTTTTCACCTTTCCTTGTTTTCAGTTCTCTGTTCCGGATTTCTGTGTTGGTTTAGACCAGGATATCTCAAGCTGGACAATGTTGACATTTGGGGTTGGATTATCCTGAGGTGGGGCTATCCCGTGTCCTCAGGATGGGAATTTAAGCAGCATTGCTGGCTTCCACTTACTTAATGCCATTAGCAGTACCAGACCTCCACCCTGCCCAAATCAGGACAGCCAAAATTGTCTCAGGACACTGCCAAGTGTTTCCTGGGGAACAGAATCACCTGTTTGAAGATCCCTGACTTAGGCTCCAAACTGCAGATGGGGAGAAGAGTGAGTCACTCTAAAATTTTATGGGTCGTGGGGTGCCTGGGTGACTCAGTAAGTTAAAGCCTTTGACTTCGACTCAGGTCATGATCTCAGGATCAGGGCTCCGTGCTCCACAGGGAGTCTGCTTGCCTCTCTCCCTGCTCATGTGTGCGCTCGCTCTCTCTCTCTCTCTCTCAAATAAATAAAATGTTTTAAGTAAATAAAATTTCACAGATCCTTAATGAGAGTGTCTCTTTCCCAGGAGTTGGCGCTTCTGAGCTGTGCCATTGTTTTCCAGGATTTATGAGTCTCTGGTCACAGTTGTGGCCCAGGACAACACGGTGGCACTTCTAGTCTGATTTCCTTCGTGGAGACGTGGTGCTTCTGTTACAGCTCGCGCATTGTTTTCCTAACCCTGAACCTCAGGGATTTGCCCAGTTTTCCCGGGAACGCTCCTTTCCCTGCGTCCATCCTGGACTCAGGCCTCTCAGGAAAATGCCTTTCGAGGATTCAGTGTATTCTTGTATCGCATGCACGATTTCAGGCCAAGATTATTTGCCTTTTGGGGTCTCCCAGGCCTGTCCTCCAGCAGTGCGCAGCCCAGCCGGGATGTCCTGGCAACGAGATAGGCTCTATGCCTCCCGCATGCGGGGTTCCGATGCCTCTTCAACTCTGCTGGCTCATTGTACCTGCCATTCCCTGCCCTGGGAACTTTCACCCAGACCTCAGCCCTACTGGCTCTCTGTGCCATTCACATCCGGCTGAAATGTCATCTGGACCTCAAAATCCAAACCTGCCACCTGACTCCATTTCCTCCTGTGGCTTTCGTCACCTCGTATCATTCACTGAGGTTTTACTTAGTGTTTGTTCCCTCTCCAGGGTGTGGCTTTCATAGTGGAGATGTTTAGGTATCCCTGTGTCCACGGAAACCCAAGATCCATTCAACAGTCATCCGACGCACATTTAGTGCCTCGTATGTGCCAAGCACAATTCCAGGGGCTGGGAATAACATGGCGAATAAGGCACAGCACAGGGAGCTCAAGTTCTGGCTGGGGAGATGAAGACGAAACAAGACCTGTTCGAAGTTTTTATCATGTATTTTAGGAGGGGAGACGTGCTGTGGAGGAAAAAAATGTAAAACCGGGTTGGGAATCAGGGAGATACTGTGTCCTGAGGAGTCCGTCCTGAGAAAGGGACACTGAAGGAAAGACAAGGGAGGGCGCCTGGGTGGCTCAGTTGGTTAAGCGACTGCCTTCGGCTCAGGTCATGATCCCGGAGTCCCGGGATCGAGTCCCACATCGGGCTCCCTGCTTGGTGGGAAGCCTGCTTCTCCCTCTCTCACTCCCCCTGCTTGTGTTCCCTCTCTGGCTGTGTTTCTCTCTGTCAAATAAATAAAATCTTTAAAAAAAAAAAAAG